>JAHUTJ010050440.1:0-20800 GCA_036250325.1 Characodon lateralis
GACTTGTATATGTCATTCCCAAGACGAATTGACGCTGTATTGGCCACAAAAGGAGGCCCTACACCATACTAATAAATTATTGTGGTCTAAAACCAGGTGTTTCAGTTTCATTGTCCAACCCCTGTAGATCATTAAGGGCTTTATATGTGAGGAGGAGAATTTTAAATTCTATTCTGGATTTAAGAGGGAGCCAAGAACTATTTGTCATGCCATTTCCTTTCACTCTGCTTGTCAGATCTTGTGCATTCTTTGATAGAAATTGTTTAAACCCATCCTGATAATTTTGCATTAATTTGTTTTCTTTCTTCTGTATGAAAACACACAGAATTAAATGAATGAAAATGTCTAATTTGCATCACCATTAACATGTCAATTTTCCATTCTTTGCAACCTTTTATGTGACTTCTTAGAATTTGTATCCATAGACATTAACATCGCTGGCTGAGTTTCAATGCAAAGCGCCCTTGTCCTGGCACAAATACAACCTATTCAAAGCAAATATCGACTGTAAATAAACTAAATAAGTATATTCAAATATTATTCAGCGCTTTATTATTTTTTCGATAGTAAACAGTCAAACACAATTTTGATTGTGAAAGCGCTGTCTATCATAAACAGTGCTTTTATGGTGGCAGTATTGTTTTTGTTTTTTTCTGATATTTACTTTCAAGCAAAACCTTTTTGAAAAGACAGTACAATACAATTTTACTCCCTAGACAAGGACGGTGACTGGCCAACATGAAATAGACAAGTGATAAAAAGACATCCATATATGTCCACTGTTTGGAGAAATAAATTAAGAGTCGATGGTATGTTGAAAAAACATGTCAGCATCTTTTTACACTTCATCTGTTTACATTTCACACCTAATCATATTTAATTGAATCTCCAGAAAAGCCAGACTACCACATATTTTTTTAGACATGTTAAAAATTGCTATTGCGTTAAAGTTTCATGCTCTCACCCACCATGTATACCGCACCTGTGCACATCTGCTGCAACTCAAATATCGAAGCAATGACCCAATAATATCACTTAATCCTTATGAAGAAACAAATAAAATGAGACAATAAAGTCACAGCAAAAGTAAAGTACCATGTTCTGATGCAGCATAACACTGAATTCCACACCAAATACACACTATTAATAACGGGGGGCATCAGAAGCGACCCAGATACTTTTAAAGGTTGACAGGACTTGGTGTTCCCCCAAATCCCCTTCATTGCTCACATTTAGAGCCACATTATTTTTTTTCAACATAACAAGATAGGAAACAGGAGTGTGAACTTTACACTGGGAAATTCATAGTCAAATCTTTAGCCATGTTTCTGCTTCAATATGTCCATGCAGTTTAGATGTAAAGAAAACTGTCAAATTTCAAATTAAAACTGATAGATTTAAGCTCTCCATTCCTTCTACAAAAGTAGACTGATTAGAATATCATCTAACATTAATTAGCACTGAGCAATGTCAAAATGCCGATGTTCTCTCTGGTCTATCCTTTATCATCTTCATGTTTGTAATCTTTAAAACATTATCACAGTCCTTCGTCTTAAAGTTAGAAACTCAAATCAACTACTTAGAAACAAGTTACCATTACACCAACTGGTGGAGAAGGAACTTGCCAACTGTTCTGCTCTGCAAAGCCAAATTTAAAATGAATACTAATGTGTAATATTTGTAGACAGTATACAAACAAATGATATTTTTCTGACAGTCATGCTTCAAATTTGCAATTTACACACTCAATGAACAAAATTTATAATATTTTACTACCTAATATTATTGAAATATTTATATTATGCATGAATTCATAATCTAAATATTCCCTTACAATGTCTACTGCTGATAAGAAATATGTTCATTCTACAGAGTTAAGTCCTGCTAGAAAAATGTTCGACTTTTAAAGACCAGTTAAAAAGCAGGCCTTTTAGGACTCATATAGTGTTAAACTAGTGTGTCAAAAAGATCCAGTTAGAGTTGTAAACAGCTGCTAAAGTCTTTGATAAGTTCAAGATAAAAAATCTTGACCTGTGCATCTGCAATTCAAAGATGTTGTTTTCCTGTTTGATGGTAAATGTTGCTAAAAAAGTGAGTTAGAGACTGTTTCAGTTCCTGTGGCAGGAATGGCAAATCATTCACATTTAATCTTTCCAAAAGCCAAAGATTGAAATCCGATATTTTTAGGCTTTGTCATGGAAAGGTCTAATACTATCTGGATTATCTAAAATTAAATATTGATTCTTATTTGATAGCATGTACCATTCCTTTCATTCCCTTTTGAGAATTGAATTAGGCAGAAAAGTTGTTAACGTTGACCCCATATCATTTAATTCACAGTAAACGTTTTAAGGTTACATAGTGAAATTGTAGATAACTGTGGGCAAATTTCTTCAATCAGCCACTCTGTTACTGTTTTTGTAGACCCACCATTACATTGTCTTGTTGTTTAGTCAGCAACAACAGATTGTGACATTCTCTTTTGTGGAGACTTTGTGAATTGAAAGTTAAAAAAAAAAACAACTAAAAAAACAACATAGGCAACCCCTTCATGTTCAGGATGAAAAAGTTCGCTGCTGGCAGTATTTGTAGTTTGATTTATTTACGCTGTTAACCAGTATTTGTGCCAGGACTGCCTCTGTTATTCAAAGCTGCTATCTGTTTGATGCGTCTTCACCTGGATGCTTGGCAGCTGTTCCTCCGAGAGACATTGGATAAAGATGTATCTCCAGCGTCATCTGTGTTCCGCTGAGGGATTTGGCAGCTAAGCCAGCCAGTTAAGCTCACTTTTAGAGCTTCAGTAGTCTGGCAGCCAGTAACAGTGTTTTATATCTTTGTGAGAGTTTTTCACAGTAACCAAGACTTTGGGGGGATCACAAGAGCATGTCCCCAGCTTCAGATAAATCCGTGTATTTCCCAATGACTGAGGGTGCAGAGTTAAAGTGAAGGCCCATAAGGAGATGAAAGGGTAAAATATAGTTTTACGGTAATGTTCAGTATTCCAGCGATTGGTTGAAACAATTTAATTATAGTGATTGTGTTAGTATCCTCTCTAATCATTGGAGTCAGTTTCACTCACTGAGTAAATTGTGTATAGGAAGCACATGAAGTATGAGTTTATAAAGTGGATGATGAGTTTGCAATACACAGATGTTGACAAATTTGTTGAAAACCATTGGTAAACTTGTGTAGAAAATGTAAATGGATAAATAGTCATCTTTTATTCCAGTAACATAATCTTAAACTGAAATATCCATCTTTTAAGTTGACAGAATTTATTTAGTATGGGTAAAAAGTTGAATTTTGAGAATGTTAATAGAATATTGTTTTTAAAAATCTATAGTATCTTATTCTTCTTTTAAAATATTTTTCATGGTTGGAGCACATAGAAAGGGGAATCTTTGTTTATCTTTGCATAATACAGAATGATGCTTGGCCTCTATACAGTGTGGAATGGTTGTTATGGAGAGCTGGTGATGCCCAAGATACTGCTGTTTGCTCCTCTAACAGTGAGGTTTGGAGTGTTTTTCTACCTCCCTGCTCAATGTGTGTGGTGGCACACAGTTGTGGTTCTCTTGTGGCCAGTGGCTTAATAAAACGGTCACCTGCATCATGTCATAGTTATTTCATAGTTATACCCCAGGGTAGCAGGAATACCTTAATTCCTAATTTGCAGTTACTAAAAATTTTGATTAATGTAAACTGTAAATAAAAAGTACTACAGCTGCATTCATTCTGAAGGTATTGTTAGCTATACTAACCAATGTCTTAACAAGATTTTTTTTTTTTCCCAGTAAAGAATTTTCTACAACTAAAGGTGTGATTGTTTTTTGTAAATGTATAGTTTAAGATTATGCTGCTGTGATATCATTTATTTTTAATGAATTTTGCACATCTCTACTAGTGGTCCCAACACATCTATCTGGGTCTATATACATCTGTCACACTACTGTATATTTGTCTTGAGCTTGTATGGTTCACAAAGGTAACAAACTGATTTAAAATATCATGACAGTCTCCTTCCTTTGCTTATCTGATACTCTAGAATCCATAGTGTGATCTCACACAAAAACAGAGGCAGTCTACTTTCGAACACTGGATAAACCTTATATATTCCCCACAACTACAAAAGTTACATTTAGTGCTTTAGCCAACATAAAATTTACCAAGAACTGTTAGGAATGCAATAATTGTTTGCCAATGTAGTTTCACGAGATCACACTTAGCATGTCTATAAGATATTCAGCCTGTTGGATGGAGTCACACAACATTTATCTCAATGGATTTCATCATTGCAGCTTTTGAGAATAATATTGTCACTGCATAATTTTCAAATATTGTGCATCCCTAATATGTAGGAGTGTTATGCCCTTGTGGACAAATCTTTTTTAATGGAAAGCTGATGATGATATGAAGGAGACTCACTAACCTCATTGCCACCTACTGGCCATGATTAAGCATTGATTGCACTTTTCAGTGTGTTTTAGGATTCCTGACAGTCTTAAGATATAAATGCATTTTTATTTCAAACAAAGGAGATAATCCGCAGTTTAAAAAAACTCCAAAGTGTGGTCAAAGTCTTAGAAACAACTGATAAATAGGACTTTTTAACCTTTTTAATTTTTGCTTTATTTCTATACTCCCTCACTAACTGTATGTGTGCTGAAAAACATGTCTGGAAATCCTTGGTGAGTCAGTAACTTTCATTGGCCCATTTAACTATTGCCACATTTTTCGCACTAATTGATCATTCAGATCTTGTTACACTGCAGCCACATATTTCTAATTGTGACAGGATGGTGAATCAGCAAATTAAAGAAAGAAAAAAAACCTATATCTGACAAAAATGGCCCACGTAGTTTATGTTTCTGAGATATTGCACACTCAGACACAGTATTGTTTGGGATTTACGGCTTTCAGTTTCTATCTGTATTTGACAGAAAAAATAGCCAGTTGTACATCTTAGTAAATAATTGACAATAATTGTTGAAGAAAGGGCCCTTAGGTGTGTGAATGAGTGTGTGTGTGTGGTTGTTTGTGTGTTGCCCTGCTATGGACTGGCGACCTGTCCAGGGTGTACCCCGCCTCTCGCCCATAGACTGCTGGAGATAGGCACCAGCTTCCCTGCGACCCACTATGGAATAAGCGGTAGAAAATGACTGACTGACTGTTGAAGAAAGGTTTAGGGTGAATCTAGAAGCCCCCAGCAATGACATCACACCATTTTGCTGACATCTTACTGGTCAAATACACTGGATGGCCACAAGATTAATAGATGTCTTTAAGTGTATACATTGACCTCCTGGAACAGCCGGCATCACTCGGAAGAGAAATCAGGTGCCAGTTCTTTAGTTCTGGGGTGTTTTTGTGTGTGATTGAATGAGTCACAGCAGTGAGCCGTGTCTGGCATTTGACCATCCGCTAAGCTGTGTTGATGAAGAACAATGTTCATATGATGCTGCCACAGCCTGTCTGGCTTCCAGAAAATAGACCCAAACAAATACTACTGAAAGGTCACCGGGTAAGCAGACAAGACTCCTGATTACAAGTACACAAACTTGTACATAAAAACTGACATGCACATGGCCAAACACTGGATTTTGACTTAGCCCGTATGTTTTTATTTGCATAACCTCCCTTTAATTTTTTTACTCTTGTCTGGTTTTTCAATGTCTCAGCGTGATAAATTGCTCAAAGCATCCTATACCAGGGCTTTTATTATGGCTCTAATTACCCAATTACAAAGCTGTTCTGCCTCATGCGTTTCACACTCTCTACAGTAAGTTGATGTTTAGGCTCATTGTAATAACCAGCACAATGAGAAACCCTAATCAGAATCAAGTCACAGCCTGCAATGGCAATATAAACAAGGGCTTTGTAGTTTAATAAGTGTTTTTAGTTCGCAGTTAAAATATGTAATCATTTAAAGACATAGCCACATCTCTTAAGGATCCATATAATTTTTTTTAAGTGGGGCTTAATTGAGCAACTATGAACCATCAAAATCTTCATGTGAATTCCTACAAAGTGCTTTAAACTGTAGGAATCGTATGATTGAAAACTTTATTAACTTTTGAAATCCATAACTTTCCAAATCCTTGGTATAGTCCATGGTAAACCTTGATGTTAATTGATGCTTTCAGTTTTGACTATGAATCTGCTGGGGGATCATCTAAGACCAACATGCCATTGGGGGTCATATTAAATTGTATTGAGAGTTATTTACTTTCAAGGCAACCGTTTCTGAAGTCCATTGATTGCTGCTGGTTACGGGAATTGATTTTGGCAACCCTCGGGGAACAGTGTTAGAATCTAAAAAGATAATTTTATACATATTAGTGAAATGTGCAACATGTCCACAAATATTGAAACTGGCACTTTTTGCTGATGATACTAATGTTTTCTGCTCTGAAGAGAATTGCTGAATGTATTGGTTGAGAAGACTATTTAAGCGGGTAAGAGAAAAAAAAAACTAATTTAATTTGAAGATAACTCAAATATTTTAGTTTTTGGAAGATGATATTCATGCAAAGATTCAAATAAATGGGGTTGTGGTTGATAACTTAATGAAAACAGGTTTTTGTAGAGCAATATATATTGGATTTAACTGAAAAGCACGAAATTAATATATTCTGTGTAAAGGATCAAGAAGCATTAGAGTACCAAGTAAAGCTAAGCATATATTAGATTATGCATCCCTTCATATTTTTCATTGCGCATTTGTCTCTTTTTATAAGTTATTATACTGAAGTGTTGGGCAATAATTACATGTAAATATGTATATGCAAACTGATTAAGAGTTCAGCTTTGGTTTTAGGCTTAGCGGTTGAAAAGATTCTAGTTTTGTTGTGGATTTTTGTCGAAGTTTGGCTTTTATCTGGGATAATTAAAGATGAGGCTAATGGATTTGAGGATGCATTATTTTATGAGGGTCCCTATGGGCATATCTGTTTATATGGGTTTTTCATGGAGTGAAAGGTTATGCTTTGTACAAGACCATCACATTACATTGTGCACAGAAACAAAATTAAATATTGACCCTTTCTTGTAGAACAGACTAGACTTTGTAAATAAGTTTCATAGTGCTTGTAACTTTTAAAAAAGAAGACTTGAATTGAATACTAAAACTTCTCAGTCTATGAAGTAATGGCTGAACCTGCATAAAGCATCAAAAGGTTGTTGGGTTTTCTTTTTCTTTTGTATATTTTGAAGTTAAAACAAAAACATACGACAGCTCTATATTCACAGTCTCTTTGATTATTATTGCATTTTTCTGTATTTTCTCCTCTCTTTCATCTGCTTTATAGTTGTCATTGTAAATTAGAGTCTGTGTGGATCCCAACACATACATACTTCTCCCTCCTGCAGGTTATTATTTATTGTCGTTTTTGCACTTCCCTTTTCTCTCTGACTTCTCTCTTCTTGTGTTTACATGCTCTGCAGGACATTGTTTATCTCTTCACAACTGGTTTCTATGATCTTTCCCGCCAGCAGAACTTTTTTCTTTTTTTCGCTCAAACCTCAGTTATGTTTAAACTTTACTTTGTGTTTTACTAAACTTTCTGAAAGCAATAGCTGTATTCTTTCTGTTCTATTCGAATAGCCATTCCCCCAAATTAAATCACAACTTTTTAACAGTTTTATTCACTGCTGAAAGCAGGTTTTGAATTAGTAGAATGAAGTATTACAATCTTTATAAAATAATCCAATTTCCTTGTCATACATTTTTAAATGCTGCTTCACCTCATAGGTTTGTATAAACTTTTTTTTTTTATCTATTCTAAACCACTTTTTTTCTTTTAGGATATTCTACGTTTCCCATGATTCACAAGATTTGAAGATCTTCAGCTACATTGCCAGAGATGGACAAAGCAATGTTTTCCGCTGTAATGTTTTCAAGTCCAAGAAGAAGGTGAGGCAAGCGCTTCCATGAGTTACAAAGACGAGGGTTTTTTATGTTCACCATCTTTATTAAAAAGTCATTAAGTGATTCTGTTAGTGAATTTTTTTTCTTCAAAAGGTCTTCAAACTTTATTTCGTATTCCATTGTGTAAAACATAAAAATCCTTTCAAAAAAGTTAAGGGCTGTTTATTTATATTTAGATGATTGCCTTCTTTGATTTTCTCTACTCATTAATCACATTGTTTTTACAGATAAACACACTCACTCGAAACCAAAAGAAATGGCAATTTCTCTGTCTTTTTTTAGCCGCTAGGACCCAGGGTTCTTCAACTGGTTTTGGTTGAGATGGCAAACAGATCATTGAAATTCTTATTTTGCATTTTATTTGTGAACTTAAGGTGTGACTGCTCAAAGACTCGTATTTAAAATTATCTGGATTCAGTCTTGGATAAGCCAGGCCAGATTTTGCTGTTATAAGATTGTCCAGATTCAAACAATCTGTGAAGTAGCCCTTTACCACACTGCTGAATTAGAGCTGGGCAGTACGACAAAAATTTTCCATTATGGTATTTTCAAAAATTATCACAGTATTTGACTATATTTTTCTTTTCATGTATACATATGTGTGTTCACCACATTTTTTACAGACTGAGAGGAAAACTGATGCATTAAATTACCTCCTGTACTTTTACTTACAGGCCTAATGGCAGTAAAGTGGCTAGTACACTATCACGTCCATAGTAAAATGATTACAGGATTTCTAGAAGTGATGCAGTTTTCAAGGCAGGTTCACTAATGAAGGAATCACATGGCATGACTGTTGTAGTGTAAATAAAGAACCTTCTATTGAACTTGTTTTCCAAAAAACCTAACTGCAGTGATATTTAAAACTTATCTGAAAAAGAAATGAGAAGGCCTAAAAATATGTAAATCAAAACTTTTCTGAGGTGCTTCTTCTATTGCACTGATTAGGTCTTAGACAGAACATACATTGTACCTTATTGAAACAAAAAAAAATGAAAAAATCACAGGAATAACAATGAATGTGCAAGTTCTAGTATTCAAGTATTTTAAAAGTAAACCAAAACTAATACAACTTGACTTGCGTTAGGTAAACAGTTTCACAGTAAACATTTTTCCTTCTGTAAATTATAATATTTATAAAAGAAAAAGTGTGCAATTTCCAATATTCACATTTAAATTTTTATTTTTATTTTTTATTTTTTTGGCTTTTGGTGTTATGTAAACAATATTTATAACCAAACATCGTACTATCTACTGATTACAATAATAATCACAAATGGTAAGTGCCAACATACAGTAAAGAATAAAAATATTTCAACAATAAATAACAAACAAACAATGAGTGTTGTTCCGTCAGGTACTAAAAAAATTAAAGTGCAAGTTGGCTGCAGTATTTTCAAAACAGTATTTACACATTTGCACACTTACAAATGATGTGCAAGGAAAACAAGACGGTCCACAGCATCTGGTTTGAGAGATGCCTTGTGGCACTTGACAATGTTCCCTCCAGTGCTGGAAGCTCTCTGAGATGGAGAACTAGTCACAGGAATAAACAAGTATTGCTTAGCTAGCTTGGCAGTCTGGGGGAAATTCACTTGGTGACATATCCACCACTTCAAAGGATCTGCATCACTCTCCACCTCTGTAGTTTGCAGTTAGGCTCTCAGCTCCACTTTTAAGCTCTCCTCATCTGACAGTCTAACACTGCTTGAGCTTGTGCTCTGCTTTTTGAATAAGCTGGTCAAAGTTTTTTTTTTCTTTTTTCCTCCTGGGGAGGAACAGGGTCTGCTGTTGAACCAGTTGACATGCTGATGGTGGCTCCATCGTCAATGCCTTTTTTTCTTCAACTGCTCTAGAGATGATGTCCTTGACTTTTTCATTCTTGATGTATGTTGTCCTAAACCGTGGGTCAACAAGGGATGCGATGTCAAGGAGGTCATCCAAGATAGGATCTGAGTACTTGTCATTCAAGTAGGCTAGAATGTTTCTCTTCAAATCCTTGGTCAGCTGGGTATCACTCTCTTCCTCAGCAAGAATGCTTGTATTGAACAGGTGGAGTACAGGCTTAACGTAGGAGAAGCTTACGTGGTGTTCTCACAGAGCATCTGTGAAATCCTGGAGTGGGCTTAGCACCTCATTAATAGACTCCAGCACATCCACATCCTGCCAGGTTAGCACCAGGTGCCTTGATTTATTTTCTTTGATTTGAGAACCTGACTAATGGCTGTTCCCTGCTTCAGTACTCATTCAATAATTTTTGACGTGATCCCCACCTGGTGGGTGTCTCAGTTGTCAAGATGTAGTTTGGCAGGCCAAGTTCATCCTGTGCAATGGCCAGGTCTATTCTTTTTTTCCATTAGTTAGAAAAGGCGGAAACAACTTTTTTGCAGGCCCCAATTGCACAATGTATCCTGTCGTCTTTCATACCAGCTTCTGTAAAATCAACAAGCAATTCTATTAGAGTGTGCTAAATAAAAATCACTTTTCACATCATGTCTTGCCTTAATGGAAATGATGACTGATAATATGTATTCTTTATACAGTCCTTAATCTATGTGTTTTATTCTATTGTTTATAAAAGTTTTCTATTCAAACATTAACTGTTACATTACATAGCTATAGCTGTGTGAAGTTTGTGTCAAAAGCACTACAGTCTTGTCCAATTATTGATGCGGACCGCCTTCTTGATGTTGGCCCCACTGTCTGTGGGGATGGCCACAAGCTTGTCCTCTTCCAGCCCCCAGGAATCCAGTGCTTCCCACAAGCCTCCAGCAAGTAATTCCCCTGTGTAGTCGTTTGTGAAGTAGCTCGTCTGAAGGCAATAGCTTTTTAAAGCCAGTCTTCGTTATCGAATGAACAATATTTGGCCAAAATATTTTTGACTTGGTATTATGTAGCAGCTATCCAACATTTTAATCATAGCTCTAAAGCCTTCTTTTTTCACAGTGTTTAACAGAACCATGTCTTTAGCCACGTGAAAAGTGATGGCATTTGTTATTTCCACCCACAGCTGGCTGGTTTTTCTGCAGGGAGTACCTCGGCCGAAAGCATCTGCAAGGGATGTTTGGCTTCAGTGTTCTCCTGAGGTTTTTCCAGGTTTGGATGTAGAGGATACTGCTTTTATTTTAAAATGTCTTCGTATTCTAAGACATGTTTGAGGCTGAGATGGTGTTGCAGATTGCTGGTGTTACCTCCAGTCCTCCAACTTTACTTTGACAGAGTTTGCATATGACCATCGTTTGACTGGTATCTGAGCTTTTAAAGGCAAAATAGGTCCACACAAAAGAAACTGCCCCTCTTTTAGGCACAATTTCTTCTTCACACCTTTAACTGATACATCTGCAAAACGTTTGCTGTACTTTCTTTCTCCATCGTGGTCTAGCAAAGAAAGGCTGTAAAAAATACAGTGTATGGAAAATTCATATAAAAAAAAATAAATAAACGGTTTTGGTTATGCGCCAGTATATCACCCAGCTCTATGCTGAATAAGTTACAGCACCACTTTGTGCTGAAAATTACCATAATTTCATAAAAACTTAAATAAATCTTGAATATCCTAGAAAAATGGTTTTAAATGTTTAATGGAAATGTACAAACCCTGGAGTTGAAACCATAAAACAGTATTTTCCCAAACAGTCATGCAATGCGCAAAGCAGACATTTTTTGAAAAATTTGTATCATCGAACATTGTGGGGAAAATAATACTAATATAAAATAATACAAATATTAAGAAGCTGATATATACATATATATATATATATATATATATATATGATAAACGCTGGTATTCACTGAATTACTGCGTAACATAAATGATCGAGCAATGTAACCTGTGGGCGCGGTGGTGGTGCAGGGGTAAACCCATGTACAGAGGCCTTAGTCCTCTACGCAGCCAGTCACGGGTTCGAGTCCCGGCCTGTTGACCTTTGCTGCATGTTTTTCCTCATCCTCTCTCCCCATTTCCTGTCAACTCACTTTCAGAAAATAAGAAAAAAAGGCCACTAGTTCTGAAAAAAAAAAAACAATTAACATTTTTTATTTTGTTTCTTGTTTATGTCATAATGATTAAATTTCTCTGTTTTGTGAAAGAATTTAGGTTTTTTTTTTTTGTCTTCTTTTTCAATCTTGTATGACAGAAAAAGTTAGATGGTGGAGTGTTATTTTCAGTATTTTCATGGTCTGTAACTGCAATAGAATGGAAAGCAATTCCTTTTTCTTTGTCGAATTGTGACAACCCACACAAAAACATACTTAGATGAAGCAGTTGTAATTCCTGTTTGTGGTATGAAGCTGTCATTGCTAAGGTCTAAGGAGAATGTTTTCGACTCCTTCGGGTTGAATAACAGCAGAAAATAGCTAAGAACGGCCCACACAAAAGTGGTATGTGACCAACTTAGACAATGTTCTCCCAGTTTTCCATGTCTCCAGCCAATTCAGAGGACTTGTCAGTTAAATCCAGGGTGAAGCACAGACTGCTTTATTATGTCTTCCATACAGACTGACATTGACTCATAAGCATTCCTGCCGGACACACACACACACACACACACACACACACTCACATTCTGAGCAGAAGACTAAATGGAAAGTGTCACATACCAAAAGCCTCCATGGTACCCAAGCAGGACCTTGAGGTCATAGGCCGAAAAACCGTTGGGGTGAATTGGTGTGCAAACAATTACACACAATTTAAGTTTGAACTTTGAAGGTTTAGACCTAACTTATTCATTTTTGTCTGAACATTGTTTATTATACAAGTTGTACCCTGTGATGGATTGGCAGGGAGTCCTGGGTTTATTCTTGGGTCTGGATAGTTTTATGTTGCATTTATCTGACTGAAAATAAATGTGACCGTTCTGTCCTCTGAAAACCCTTTTGTATCAGTGCACCACAAAAGGTCAACAGCACAAGTTTGGGCAAAAAGACAGAGTTTTTTTTAAACGTACAAACTGTTCCACATAAAGAAATGTTTTTAGGGCATCATGAAATTTTACTTTTATTTAGAGTTAATTTAAGAACTTTTTGAAGCCCATTCTTACTTTTATAGTGCTTTGGTCTTTGGATTCAGTAATTGATACCTTCCTGTTTCTCTTTGGTACATATGATGTGCTGCAAAGGACCATTTTTAACTATGCTTCAAAACAAAAAAGACAAGAATATGCCATTCAGCTAAGACATATATTTGATCATCTCCATAAGTCAGAATACAGCAACAATAATATCTCTTCTCACCTAAACTTATCGACATCTTCTATAGCCATAATATTTAAAAAAAGATTATAACAACTGGAACTGTGAAAAACCAGGCTCTATGAGGACAAAAGTGTGTCTTGTGGAATCCCCAAAACTCACTGTTGAAGAACTGTTGCAAAAACTTTCGTCTTGGTGTCCCTAATCCTCTATAGTAACCATTTAATGTGATCTTCATCCCAAATGGTTACTGGAGAGGCATGCCAAAAAAAAGCCTTTTCCAGCAATCACAAATGTTAACTGATCATGTAAGCAAACCACTACTGGAACTGTAAGTGAAACCATGTGATTCAGTCAGAAGAGACTATAATTGTTCTGTTCATCTAGAAACAGTACAAGTGGGTCTGGCATGAAACAACAGATGAATATGTGGAAAAACACCTCATGTTCCCTGACAAGTATGTTGGAAGATCTGTCATAATCTGATCTTGTTTTTCTTCCAAAAGCTTTTGGAAACCTTTTGGAGTGCATGGCATCATGAACTCCACGAAGTACCAGGATCTGGCCTTTATCAGAGAACTGTAAATGAGGCCATATTGGGTAATTTCATTATTCAAAACTAATGGCCAAATCAACACAGAAATCATTCACCAGTCACAAAATCAGCCTTTTGCTTTAGTCAGCTTAATCCCACGACTTAAACATAAAAATCTATTTAAAAGGATTGTGCAAAGGGTAATTGTCAAAGTCTCTGCATGCCCCAACCATGTAGAATGTTATGGGAGAAAGTGCAGGCTCAATGACAAAAGGAGGTTGTGAAAAATATTACCAGAGGGGGTGGAAAGTTAATAATAAGCCAAGTATTCTACCAGTGATTTTGGTAAAAAAAAAAAAAACTTTATGATTGCCCATTCAATGAATGTACCTAAAGAAAGGAAGGTTTCTGATTTATTTAGTTATATTCTGGTACTGCAATAAAAATGTATTTTAAGGCTTTTGCTCATATTTACCAGGGGAGCAATAAGTGTGTTCAGGAGGTTAGGAGGAGGAGAATTAATTGAAACTGTTCTGGTCTAATGTTGCGCTGGTGTGTTTTGGGTAGATCATTTTGTTTGAAATTTAAATTAAGATTCAAATACATGTATATCCTTCTACCAGATATAGAACGGTAGCTCAAATTTAAATCATAATAGCTTTAATTTGAAATTCTTTATCCGGTTCTCCCCGATGTTCTCTTGTTCACCTTTATTGTCTATCAGTAACAAGTTAATAGAATCTAATGAATGGACTGGCCTCTATCATTCAGGACTGAAGTGCTGGCGATAGAGCAGTCAAGTGTTCATTCGAATACTCAATACTCCTGTTGCTAAAAGGTCATTGCATGTGTGTGATTGTGCACTGTGGTGCATTTTTTTTTTCCTGAAGAGGGAGTTTAAGCTCAGAATAGAGTCGAACGTTTGGGTTCTGTTAGAACAAGGGATCAGGATGGAGTTTCTCAGTTTCGGTGTTGGGACTTTATATCAGCAGTTAATAAAAGTGAACCTTTCAGGCTGATACTTGATATTTTATTAGGTTAAGGTTGTCCAATCAGCAATCCCTGTTGACATTCTGGCATTTAAGGCAGTTCTGAACTTCACTCTTCAAAAAAGAAAAGATCAGGGCATTTCTAGACTTAGGTTTCCAAAATAACTTTCCACTACTTTTGCGTTCCTACAGAAGACTCATTTCTCTGTTTCAGATACTTTTCTGGAGCTAATCGGTTTTTATCTTCTCTGGAAGAATGAAATTCCCTAATATTCTCTAAAACATTTAGCAACCTTGGTTGGCATAGACACTTGTTTTTTTAATATGACAATAGTCATTAAAATGTACAAATTCAAACAGTTTATTGGCAGATTTCCTTTATTTACCAGAGGGGAAGGAACCTGGTGCTAAAATCTGTACCATAAGGTAGCAGTAATTTACCAAGTTGCCTTGCCGCATTGTCCAGACATGGCAATATTATTCTTAAAATACTTAAAAGAAAAACAACAAATAATTAAAGCTGCAAGCAGCATTGAAGGCCCTCACACCTCAGTGCAACTCGGCCAGAGCAGCGACCGCTGGCACCTGGCATTGCCGACTGCACACCACCAATTTGGCCGCTGTTCAATTCCAAATGTCACCACTAAAGGGGACTGTGAGCAACATGTCAAATGATCTTCGGTCATGCAGAGTTCTGGTCTGGCGAAAAGCATTCAGAATTTGGAGTAAATCCGACCTTCCAGATGGAAGCTGCACTCAGTTTTTTTATCAGTGGGCAAAGCTGAAATGATGTCATGAACTGACTGTGGCAATATGTTCAGCATTGATCCATGATGATGTATACTACATTTCAAGTGGATTCGATGATGTATGAGGGACATATAGCCTTTGAAATGTCCTAGGGGGCGCTATTGATCCAAATTTCAATGTAATCCAATAGAGCTGTTTGGGGGCTGACAAAGATCAACCATTTTCAGTTTGGAGTATATTGGACCTTCCTGATGGAAGCTACAATCATTTGTTTCTTAGTGGGTGGGGCTCAAGTGATGTCATCAATTGACTGTGTCAACATGTCCATCATTAACTCATGGTCATGTATACTACAGTTCAAGTGGATCCAATGATGTATGAGGGAGATATAGCCCTTGAAGTGTCCTAGGGGGCGCTGTTGATCGAAATTCCAATGTAATTCAATAGAGCTGTTTGGGGGTTGTCAAAGATCAACCATATTCAGTTTGGAATAAATCGGACCATGCATATGTAATTTACAGCCAAACGTATGGCCGTGGCATGACATCAGAATTCCCCACGCCGCCACAGCCACACCCTGAAGCTAAACCAGTCAGTACTGGAGACTATCTTAGACTATCATGTTATCTGTTACTTGGAACAGTTTCACATTGATTAGGTGAGGAACATCAAAACTTGACACTCTAAAGGAAAACAAGACACTTCCTGTTCTCAGGTTTGCGGGGCTTCGAAGATGTCAGCATTTGACCATTGAATATTGATCAGGGTGTCATATGGATCAATCCCAGAAAGTTTCATGTGTATGTGATTTTCCTTGTAAGAACTATAACAGTTTCATCTTTTATGGCAAGAAGTCATATTTTGAGGCGTGGCCACGCCCACATGCTTTCATGTATCAAAAAGCTTCTGATAACTTTTGATCCCCAATGTCTTAAGAGTGTACTGAGTGATTTTCAAGTCTCTAAGTCAAAAACTGTAGGAGGAGTTCGCTCAGATATGCGGGTTAGAAAGGGCAAATCCGGGGTCAAAATGGCAACTTCAATCCAAAATGGCCGACTTCCTGTAGGGTTTGGACCAATGCTCCAAGAGACTTTTTTGTAGGTCTTGACAAGATACATATGTGTACCATTCGCTGTGGATGAATTAGGCCACACCCACCAAATATGTCATCCGATCTCTGTTGGGGACTGGACTAAGATCAATCACGTTGAATTTGGTGCAGATCAGATGATGTATATGGAAATTAAAGCCAAACGTATGGCCATGGCGTGACATCCAAATTCACCGCGCCACCACGGCCATGCCCTTTTATGAAAAGTCACTGTGCTTCAAACGAAGTTAGACCCACTAGTTATCTGTCTTCTGACGCACTTTCAAGTTGATGGGGTCAAGAGGGTCAGAGAGGCACCTTTCCAAAGGAAAAAAGTGACTTCCTGTTCTAAGGGGGCATGGCTTTGATGATGTCATCATTTGACCAGAGAGGACCTGAGAGGTTACCTGAGAGGGATCAATAATACCAGGTTTGGTGTATTTCACCCAATTTATGTCAAAGTTATTGCTGTTTGAAATTTGCGCCGAGAAGGCTAACTTTGAGGCCTGGTCCTGCCCCGTCAACATGCTCAAAAACTCACAATTTGATAACTTTTAATCCCCAATGCCTTAACTACATACTGACCAAATATGAAGCCGGTTGTTTAAAATCCCTCGGAGGAGTTTGTTAAAGTTCGACATGTATGAAAAGTGAAAAACGTCCATAAATGACCCTTTGACCACATATGGCCGACTTCCTGTAGGTTTTAGGGCATACCCCCAATAGACTTTTTTTCATAATTTGGGGAGATCTAGCTATGTACAAAATTTCAACTCTCTAGGACTTACCAGTTGGCCTATCTCACTTTAGGGGGTGCTGTTGAGCCATTTTTATTGCGAGTTTTGCGAAACCCTTAAAATACGTACATTTCACACACGACTGATGGCTCCGCCAAATTTGGTGAGTTTTTGAATATGTTAAAGCCGCGAAAAAGGCAATTCATTTGTCGGCAGAATTAAATAAACGGAGCAACAATTACAATAGGCCTTTGCAGGCCTTCCTGCTCGGGCCTAATTACAACCTATTTTTGAGCAGTGTTTTATCCAACCCTAAAACTTGGTTTTAGGGTTGGGTTTGCTCAGAAATAAGGTTTTTGTTATTTCCCATAAAGATGATTGAAATAGATTGAGACTGAACATTGAAAGAAAAGCTATAAGTTATATATCTTTCTTGGTGCTCTTCAGCGCAACTCTTCCAGTGTGTGTTGGTGGCAAGAAATGATGTGCATCAAATATGCGCCGCACTGTGCTCGTTTCTGTGTCTTTCATGTAAGATTACCAGCCAGCTAACCACAAAGAAAATTTGTAATTACTACCTTACAAACTGAGGCTGCAATGCCAGTTTACCTCTTCACGAATCACCTAAAATGGGACTACCTCACTTAACGCCTCAAAGCCCTTACTGTATCGGGTTGACTTTAACCCCCTCACCAAGTTAGTCCTAGTCCTTTCACAAAAGACATGGAAATGGTGGAGTTGTATTAGACCCATCTTACTTCTTTGTCCAAGAGGCTGAGGTGATAGCGGTAGTGAGGAGTACCTGGCCTTCTTGGGGTCCTTGTCAGGGGTGCTGGACAGTGCCCCTCCCGAGGACTCCATTATTCTGCTGGGGGACTTCAACGCCCACATGGGAAACGACAGTGACACCTGGAGAGGCATGATCAGGAGAAATGGCCTCCCCGATCTGAATCCGAGTGCTGTTTCGTTATTGGACTTATGTGCTGGTCACGTATTGTCCATAATGAACACCATGTTCAAACATCCGGGTGTCCATCAATGCACTTGGCTCCAGGACACCCTAGGCAGGAGGTCGATGATCGACCTTGTTGTTGTATCATCAGACCTTTGGCCGCTTGTTTTGGACACTCGGGTGAAGAGAGGGGCTTAGCTGTCCACTGATCACCACCCGGTGGTAAGTTGGATCCCCTGGAAGAGGCAAAAGCCAAACAGACTTGGCAGGCCCAAGCGCATAGTGAAGGTCTGCTGGGAATGTCTGGCGGAGCCCTTGGCCAGGGATGTATCCAACTTCCTCCTCCGGGAGAGCTTTGACCAGATTTCGGGGGATGTTGGAGACATAGAATCCGAGTGGACCATGTTCTCCGCATCTATTGTCGATGCTGCTGCTCATAGCTGCGGCCGTAAGGTCTGCGGTGCCTGTCACGGCGACAATCCTCAAACTCGGTGGTGGACACCGGCAGTAAGGGACACTGTCAAGCTGAAGAAGGAGTCCTATCGGCTGTGGTTGGCTTGTGGGACTCCTGAGGCGGCTGACGAGTACCGTGAGGCCAAGCGTGCCGCGGCCCGGGCTGTGGCAGAAGGACTGCCTGTTGGACTCGAAGCGATTCTGGCAAACCGTCCGGCGCCTCAGGAGGGGGAAGCAGTGCTTTACCAACCCTGTTTCCAGTGGGGGTGGGAGGCTGCTGACCTCGACTGGGGACATTATTGGGCGGTGGAAGGAGTACTTCCAGGATCTCCTCAATCCTGCCATCACGCATTCCCTGGTGGAAACAGAGGCTGGGGACTCAGGGTTAGACTCTTTCATCACCCAGGCTACCGAGGTGGTTAAAAAGCTCTGCTGTGGCAGGGCTTCGGGGGTGGATGAGATCCGCCCTGAGTACCTCAAGTCTCTGGATGTTGTGGGGCTGTCATGGTTGACACGCCTCTTCAACATTGCGTGGCGGTCGGGGACAGTGCCTCTGGACTGNCTGGATGTTGTGGGGCTGTCATGGTTGACACGCCTCTTCAACATTGCGTGGCGGTCGGGGACCGTGCCACTGGACTGGTAGACTGGGGTGGTGATTCCCCTTCATAAGAAGTGTGACCGGATGGTGTGTTTCAACTACAGGGGGATCACACTCCTCAGCCTCCCTGGTAAGGCCTATGCCAGGGTATTGGAGAGGAGAGTCCGGCCGATAGTCGAACCTCTGCTTCAGGAGGAGCAGTGTCTTTTTCGTCCTTGCAGTGGAACACTGGACCAGCTCTACACCCTCTACAGGGTACTCGAGGGTTCATGGGAGTTTGCCCAACCGGTCCACATGTGTTTTGTGGACCTGGAGAAAGCATTCGACTGTGTCCCTCGTGACTCCGGCAGGGCTGCCCTTTGTCACAGGTCTTGTTCATAACTTTTAAGGACAGGATTTCTAGGCGCAGCCAAGGGCCAGAGGGGTCTGGTTTGGGGACCAGAGGATTTCGTCTTTTCTTTTTGCAGATGACGTGGTCCTGCTGGCCCCGTCTAGCCAAGACCTACAGTATGCGCTGGGGTGGTTCGCAGCTGAGTGTGAAGTGGCTGGGATGAGGGTCAGCTCCTCCAAGTCCGAGGCCATGGGTCTCGACCGGAAAAGGGTGGTGTCATAATGTTTCGAACAGTTTTGACCCACATGCAGAAAGCAATTCAGGAGACTGAGTTTAACGGTAATGAGTTTATTTACAATGTAAGGAAATGTGCAGGGAACTGGAACCGGGATACCAACTGTAAAATAAACAGAACGGTAAGCAAGGAGTAACTCAGAATCTGAATTCTTAAATAATAATTCTGTCTTACTGGATAGATGGGGAGATCCGCCAGAGGGGGGTGGAGAGACCAAAGGGTTCTTTACCCGTGAGACTGAGGATGGTGAATACTGGTGTGCCAGGATGGTTAGTTGGTCCAAGAGTTTCTGAAGTTGGTGCAGTGGATGGAGGAGGGTGGACAGGGTTCATGGAGGGTGATCCAAGGAGCGAAGAAATCAGGAGGCTGCCAGCCGGTGTGATCAAATGAAATAACAAGAGGCTTGAGTCTTTGTTCATGGAGCTGGATCGCTTCTTTCCAGAAGAGGGTAATCCAGGCAGAGTTCAATGCAGATGGCAAAGTCAGGTTCAGGTAATCCACTAAAGGCAACACTCTGGCAGTGAGTTGCTGGCAGCCTCCTGCTTAAATATTCCTCAGCAGGTAATCAGGGGAATAGAAAACACCTGTCACCTCTCCTCCAGGTTCCACACCATCTAGAGGTTAAGAATAGTAAACAGCACCAAACAAACAGACATGGCACAGATCCTGACAGGTGGCTTGTCCTCTTCAGGTTCGAGTGAAGTCCCTGCCTCAAGTGGAGGAGTTTAAGTATCTCGGGGTCTTGTTCACGAGTGAGGGAAGAATGGAGCGGGAGATCGACAGACGGATCGGTGCGGCTGCCGCGGTAACAGGGGAACTGTGCCGATCCGTTGTGGTGAAGAGAGAGCTGAGCCGAAAAACAAAGCTCTCGATTTACCGGTCGGTCTACGTTCCTACCCTCACCTATGGCCATGAACTTTGGGTCATGACCGAAAGAACGAGATCCCGGATAC
>JAHUTJ010050441.1:0-20790 GCA_036250325.1 Characodon lateralis
CGGCCTGGCTCCCGCCCCGAACCCAGTCCCCAACAACCCCCATCCACCTCCGGAGAGGGGGCTATGTACAAAAGAGGGGTCCACATGGCCCAAAGCAACCCGCCAACCGGAGTCGCCCCAGGACGGAGCAGTCCCGACCCCCCAACGAGCTCCGATCCCAACCCCATGAGTCTCCCACCCCACAGGTGAATTTTTGTTATGTTTCAATTAAAGGTAATGAAGCAATAAACTCTGAGTCAGGTGGGAGGTTACAATGTAACATTTACTCCTTGGGAGGATTTTCACAAGTGTCACTCTGACTCTTCCACTTCTGACTCATGGTTTCAGGAGGTTTGGTTTAGTTTTATGACCATGAACTACAACCAGCAGCTTTTATGATCAAGCAATCATTGATGTAAGGACAGAAAGAGACAGTGATTTAGGTTGTGTACTTTCAAGAAACTGCTGGACTGTCAAGCTGATTTTCTGCAGCAGATTGTTTATTGATCTATTTGCAGAAATCACTGTTTAACCAAAGACAAAATGTATGAGGTTTTGAATATGGAGCATCTATATTAATGGTCAGATGTTTGCATGCATTCTTTATAGGCATGAACATAATAGTTTGATTGAACAATTTTTCCAGTGTAAAATGATCATACAACAAAGCTGAATTCAATTTCATTTGAATTCAATTTAAATTTCACATCCAGGCTTGATTAGAGTGCAGTTAAAGAATCATTTCAATAGAACCTGACTGACATCTAAAATATTTCGAAATTACTTAAAGAACTCATCAGTGACTCATCCAGGAGGTCACTAAAAATCAAAGAACAACATCAAAAGCAAACCCAATTTGCTCAAGTTAAAATCAATGTTCATGATTGAACAACGCAAAAAATGAGGTGAAAAATAGCGCTGTTGAAGATCACATGGCCCATCTCATCATTTGTCAGCATAGATCTTGATGGACCCAATATCTTTTGGGAAAATCTTCAGAAGAGTAATGAGACAAAAGCTAAACCTTTCAGAAAGTATGTGTTCTGCTACATCTGGTGTGAATCTAACAGCAATTAAAAATGGTAGTGCTAGTGTGATGGTGTGGGTCTGGTTTGTTGCTTCAGAACCAGGATGAATTACTGTCATTGAGAGAACCATCAATGTTGCTCTCTACCAGAAGATCCTGAAGGAAAATGTCTGGGCATCAGTTTATGACCTTAAACTCAAGACCACTTGAGTTAGGCAGCAAGACAATTATATGAATACCCTAAAACCCTCCATTCAAGCTGAAACCCTCCCCTGAGACTGAATTTGAACAATTCAGCAAAGAAGAGTAGCCCACAATTCATCCACAGTTATATAAAACACTTGTTGCAGTCATGTTTTGTGGCAAGATTCTCGTGCACATGTGAGAAACTCAGGAGACAGCGATCAAAGTTTAACAGAAGTCTGTTGCGGTGGGGGCATGGGCAGAAGGTTCACTGTGAGGAAAAAGGTGAGAGATGAGTGGAATGAATAAATAGGAGGATGAGAAGAGATGATAATCTGGGAGTTTGTTACTGGTTCGAGGGTAATGATTTACACCAGGGAGGTGCGCAGAGTCTAGGAGGTGTTGTCTGTGTGGAGAGATAGAGTGAAATAATGGTGGAGTGTGGACAGGTTGAAGGTTTCAAGAGGTGGAAGCTCAATTTCGCCGGTCAGGAAGGTAGTTGTCCGTGAAGTTATGGCTCAAGGAGCTTTGAGCAGTGAAGCTTCACTGAGGTGCAGATCTAGGGGAGAACTAGGAAGGTAACCATGGCAAAATAGAAAGAGTGCCTGGTTAGTATAAGCCAGGAAATCACAAGCAGATCAAACACTAGAGGAATCATGGAGGGCTAGAGGTACCACATGGGTTAACTCTCAGGTATTGAACGGCAGCCAGCTCCTCTTAAGGATGACACCGCTCAGCCCTGCCCTCCAGGGAAACCTGTAGCTCAGTGGAAGAGAAACACCACACAAACACAACACCACCCAGATCCCATTGCCAGCTATCTCAAATGTTTGACGGCAGCTGTTGGCAGCAAAGGTGGCACGGCCTCTTTTTAGGTTTTTTGGGGAAATTCCCTTTTTCACATAGAGCCTTTCACATAGGTCTAGTTGAAGGCTTGCTAATTGTTGTGGTGCTGCCTTTAGCGCTACAGGATGATAACAAATCGCTTCATCCATGTATTCAAATATTGAAGGAAGATTTTCAGAATTACATATTATGCAACACATGGTATAGCATTTGTTTATTGAGTGACAAACCCAAAAACATCTTAATTCAAAGCAGCTATTACAAATATAAATCTGTAAATCTCACTATGTTTTCTGTTATGTGCAGAAGCCATAATGGATATTGAACACATGGTTGCTCGGCAACCGGACTCCAGAAACCATTATTGTTGTATTTCTGATTGGAAAAAATTGACAGAATAAACTATTGTGCGTTCCAAAATCAGTTTGGATGTGTGTTTGGGACCGCTTTCCTTTTGAAACACCCTGCACAAGGTTTAAGATAGCCCTCGTCCGTCATTATGCCACCCAGTGAACCAGTGTTCTTAGCATTTTGGCCAAAGTGCAATATCTTTCTCTCATCTGACCTTAAACGTTTCTCCAGAATGTATTTGGTCTGTCCATGTGGGTAGCTGTAAATTTCAGCCGAGCATCACTTGCTAAAGGATTCGAATGGATATATTTATATAGCAGAGTCCGTTAGCTTGGTTTAAAGTTTGTATATTTCATTAACTTTGGGTGTATCTCTTTCATTTTAAATACCCGGCTCGGCTGACAGCCTGTTCTTGTATTTTTTTCTTTTTTTTAACTTTGGAGGCTCTCCAGCTGCAGGAAATAATTCCCCACACTATGAAAATATACACCTGGGTTGCAATTAATTATAGATATTCCTTAATGGAGTGACTTATTTAAGTTATGAAGACACTGTTGAGGAAACCAGAGCCTCAGTAAAAGGTGAGACAGTGACTCACAAGAAGTAAATAAATAATAGTATTTATGTTCAAAAGTCTGACCACATGTTTCTACCCTTCTACCAGTCTGTAATCCCTACATACTGTAGCTTATATACAGTATGCATGTTGGCTGGCCTCTATAGAGGGTGTTACTGAGAGGCCTTCTAAGCTGCAACTTGTTCTTGTGGCGTCATTAAGACTCCTGGGCGACAGGGGCCTGTTCTTAATTAGCTACCACTGGAAACAGGATCTGCATGTTTATAATTGTGGGCTTTCTTCGATGACGATGACGTCTTCTCTGAGGTAAACACGGTCATTCTCCTGGCTCTGGCCCTGCACAAACCTGTGGATTCATAAAGAGGTATGACGACAGCTTTGCAGCTCCTTTCACTGGCTGGGTTTTACGAGTGGCTTTCAGCTCAGAGGGAGCTTGTCAGCGAGGCAGAAACTGTCACGAGGTGAGAAATGTAACCGTGCTGAACTGAAAGCCATTAGTGTTCCATTAGTGTTTGGCCTTAAGGAGTGAGCAGTGGAAACCAGAGGTGACAGGGGCAATTTTAAACAAATCAACTCTGTAACTGATTGTGTAGTATGTAATTATCTAAATAAAAGCTGCTTTAAAAGGCTTTAAAATTAATAATGTGTCTCTTTTAACACTCGGTGCACAGACATTGCACAACCCCAAGCCTGCCCATGTTTTTACTTTGTTCATTGAATGTAATAGCTAGCTGAAACCACAAGCACATTAGTGTAACTTGAATATTGATGGACTGATTCAAAGCAGCCAAATGAATCTGCTAGATATCAATTTGATGATAAATACTGCAGCTCAATTTATTTAACTGCCCCAGGAAATATCAAAATCTAACATATTTTGAATACCATGTTAAACATCCATACCTCATATGGCCAAAACCTGTGTCATACCAACAGATTTTGTTTTTAACCAATCATTTATCTTTATAAATCATCTTGCACCTGATCCCCTGGATCTGACCCAATCAGAAGCAATATAGTGCAGGACATGACTTAGCAACTATAGCAACAATCATGTTTTATATATTCAACAGTGGTGATCAGATCTCACACATATGTCACAAACTAATTTTGCTAAGCTAATGTAGACCATGATAATGCGGTAGAGCATTAAGTTAGTGACACTGATGGGGACTGGCAGGGTAATTAAAAGTGGTGATGTAACATGAAGTAACAGCATGCTAATAATGAAAACACAGAAGCACTAATGCTGCATGACTACCAGACTACCTAAATAAGATACTTCATCCTGCCTTGATGTGCATAAAATACTTGAAAGACATAAACCACCTAAAGTGATTTTTAAGCCTTTTCAAGCAGTTCAAGATCTTTTTTTTTTTTTTTTTTTTAGCATTCATCGATCTTTGTTAATGTTTAAAATTTTCACAAGAAACACAAACGCAGAAAGTGTTGTAGGACTTGCTGAAACATGCATAACGTTACATCTTTTTGTTACTGGCACCCACAGTAAAAATGTTTTAATCTTAAATTATAATGCAGTTATTTAATCTTACACTGAAAATTTTAGAACTAAATAAAATCTTGAATTCAGGAAAATGTATGCAAACCCACATTAAGAAATGTTTTAGCAAAACTACCAGTGGCAAAGAGTTTTTTGACACTGATAACATTTACTTTAAAATAAATTTAACATTTTCTTCATTATACTTCACATTCTTTGGTGGATTAAAGTCTCTTGGAACCTCTAATTAGTAAATTCTGACTTTGTTTCTCTGGAGTATAATTATGATTTGACTCAAAGGCCCATTCTTTTAGGCCTCCCTGTTTTAAGGATCCATATTTTTTTTGCCACTATCAACAGTGAGGGAGATGGTATAGGAAATTAAAAAAATCTGTAAACCTCACTGTTAATGAACTGCAGCAAAGAAAGGAATCTTAGGGTCACCAAGTCTCCATGGCAACCATTAGATGCTATCTACATACCAACTGGTTGCTTGAGAGTAATGCTAGAAAAGTTATTTTTTTGTACTATCATAGGATAGATATGTGGAAAATTACCTTATCTCAACTTTTAAGTCTGATGGAGAACCTGTAATGCTGTGGGCCTGCTTCTCTTCTGCTTTTATGATGCCCTGCAAACTTTGGGATCATGAAAGCTATGCAATTATGAGTAAACTTGATAGACTGAGAAAACTAGAAATTGATAACTGATTTGATAATTGATTGGGTTTTTAACAGGATTATCATCCAGACCATATGCTCAAATCAACACAGAAGTGATTCACCAGACAAAATCAACCTTCCAACATGACCATCTCAGTCCACATACCTAATCCAATAGAACACCTTACAGGTGAGCCGAAGAGAAGAGGGCATCAAAGAGGATCCAGCAGGACTCTGGATGTTCTAGAGAGATTGTGCAAAGAAGGAGGGGGGTCAAAGATCCCTCTCTATGTATATTTCAACCTTATGAAATATCATGGAAGAAGAGAAGCTGTCTTGCTTGCAAAAAAGGGTTGTACAAAGTACTGACAGCAAGTGTCAATACTTGTGCCACTTGTAAATTTATAAAACACAATTGTTTCTTAACATGGTATTTTACTTACTAATTAAAAGTTGGATTTTTCAAATTTTTTATTGTGAGATCATACTGATGCACTGAAAGATTAATTGATTGTGGGCAGTGTTTGCCAGCACAAGTGTTTACCAACTGTGCCACAGTGTGCCCAACATTGTTTCTGTTAAACAGATAACTACTGAAAAATACTTTCCTGAACAAATCTTCTCTATGTTTACACTGAATTATGGAGTCTTTTACAGTTTGGAGAACCAGTTTCCTTGAAACATTGAAGTCAACAGTGTAAATGTTAGAAATGGAGTTAAGTAGTACAGCATCAGTCTGGTCATGCCCTCTACTTCTCAAGCAGTCTGGAATTTGGCAGGTTGCCCAACTTTGTAAAGCCCAGATTGTCCTTTCTTCCTCTTTTCTTCATATTGCTGCACAACCTGTCAGATTTGAATACCTGAAGCAGTGAAGCTGGAAAAGCCATTTAAGATGGATATCCGATGAGGAGCAGTTTGGCCTTAAAATATTGTGCATGCAGTTTTTTTTGTTTTTTTTTGACTGCTTCACTTTATTTCCTGGAGGGTAACAGTGACCTCATTTTACTCATTTGGTAAAAATCAGACTAACAAACACTTTGCCAAAGACAGCTTAATAAACACTCGGGAAGACATCCCACGCATACAGGCATACATCTGCACATCTGTTTTAATGGTCAGCCAAGCAGATGCTCACTGTTTCTCTTTTATATACACCATACACAAGTGCTCCTGCATAATATTTACCAATGTTATCCCTTTATAACTAAAATCTCCCACTGCATTAGGTCATACCTTGGGGGTGGGTGTAAACAATATATTTGTGCATTTAAATACATAAACGACAAAATAAAGTCTACGATTAGCTGTTCCTAAATTGGAGCTTTGTAACTTTGTTCACTGTTGGCTGCTGCCAGTGTGTTTTATACATGCATGTATTTGTACCTGTGGGCTCGACAGATTCCACAGAAAGGTGATGAACCACCTTTAACCCAGAGAGAACCACTGTTCCCACTGTATTTTCAGCCTCACAAATGCAATAATGTTGCTATTTTTTTCGTCGCTTTAGATAATTAAACATTTTGCCAATAAATTAGCTGAAATAGAATAAGCAAATTAAATTTTGACAATCTAATCTCTAATCTCATGTTGTTATGTTGTGAGGAGTCATTTACCCACTTAAACATGAAAAAGGACATTTTTGCTGTTGTTTTTATATAGTGTAGCTTATTTAAATTAACAACATTTACCTCCGCCACCAATAGCCAAGCTTTAATTCAAGCCATTACCTTACCCCGGGTATCAGGGAGAATTCAAACTTCTTGAGTGTCTTCTTTGAATTTCCAAGTAAAGTTAATTCAAGTTGGATTAATGTTTGTAGTGGTTTTAGCAAACAATTGTTTTTTTTAGTTGTTTAACTTGTGAGTATTTTCTTAATTGAAACACCACCGAATATCTGTTATTCATCACTTAACCGGTACCTTTTTAAGACAACAAAAACAAGACTTTATCTAAACAAAAGGTCAAATAATATCTAAATGAGAGAGATTATACACAGGTGATTCAGCTGGCTTCTGATGGAACAACCTCATCTGTTGATCCATCCATCCATCCATCCATCCATCCATCCATCCATCCATCCATCCATCCAGTCAGAAGGGATGTGTGGTCCCCCTAGGTGGTTCAAGGCCTGCCCCTGAGTAGACCCCCAGCGGAACATACCCAAAAAAACCACCAGAGGTGCTTTAATTAGATGCCCTAAGCATCTCAACTGATTATTTTCGATGCAGAGGAGTAATGGTTCTCCTGGCCATTCAGTGGAAGAAGCTTATTTGCCACATGCATCTTGGATGTCGTTCTTTCAGTTATGATCCATATCTCATGAAAATAGTTAATGGTGGGAATGTAAACCGAGGGCTTTGCTTTTTGGCTCAGCATTTTCTTCACCATGGCAGACCAGAGCAGCATGTGCATTACTGCAGGTGAGGCCTGATTTAAATATCCATTCTCCGCTTCATCCTTCCAACATTTGAGAACGAGAAACCAAGCTACTTACACTACTTGTTTGTTGTAGAGAGTGATCTCCAACCTAGAGGGAGCAAGCCAGCTTATTCCATTTGACAGGCAGTGCCTTAGACTTGGAAGACATGACTCTCTATGAATCTTTATTTATCTTTAGTGCATACTAAAGGTTAAGTTGAAGGCTCCATGTTTTATGGACCCTATTCTAGATCCTTATTGATTTGACAACTCTATATGGTATTGTAGGATGGCTGTCTTCTGGTAACATACTGATTGCTCAGAATTACTCTATACAACTCTTTTGAAAATGTAATTTATGCTGACCCTATCCTAAGTAGTCACATTGAATTGTGATGGTTTACTCTTTCTGGACTTTTGTTTGGTCCTTACAAGATGAGTTAACACACGTGCACCCACACAGGCTATTGCAGTAAACTGAAAGCGACCTCACCCGCTCTAGCCCGACAGAATGAGTTATTGGGGTAAACGTGGCTCTGTGTGGGAGTGCAGAGGGAGGTGTAAATCAGGTGAAAAGAGCAAAAGGTGGGCAGGAAAAGGTGAGTAAGCAAACAGCAAAATACAGCAAAAAAGCAAAGAAGTTCATGTGATCAAGTTGAAACCTGCGCTTGTGTTCTGTACATGCACTTAAGAATCATTCCAAGAATCATTGCAGATACGTAAAACTGCAACACTTTCTCATGCTTATCTATGGATCACTTTGTTTGAAAAACTCACTAATTAAAAAACGTATTTTAGCATAATGTGCGTTCTTTACCAACTCTCTGCAAACCTACATTAATTTGTCATAGAACTGGTGTTTAAATTGGTGCCACCAGCTCACAGTAAAGGACTGTTACACAGGTGAGGATGTAGAATGTTTTTCTTACGACTTCGTTATCTCTCAAAGAGCACTATATCTTCTGAATGGCATTCCTGAGGCCCCTGGAAGTGCACCCCTTGGCAAACTCCAATGATGTCACTCACCAATGATAAAGCACGCACCGCTGCGTAATTAACCTCATCTCACCTCAAATAAGTCAGACAACAGGTGCATTTAGTGCAGCAGCAGACACAGACTGCAGCTGCAAGAGACCTCATTTAGAAGATAGCGCTGTCAAAGGCTAACCAACTCAAGGAGAAATGTTGGTGGACGTTCAGACGGCTATTAAAATGTCAATTTGTGTGGATGTCTAATGACATTTAGTCTGCAAATGAGGGCTGTAGCATTACCCTGCTTGCAGTGAAAAACCACCACAAGCCTTAAACAAAGTATTTTTTTCCTTTTAGATAACACAATTTATGCAACAGGAATTAATTAAAATATTACATTTAAAAGGGACACAAATGTGATTTTAAGCCACATCTGCTGTTTCACACATAGTGAAAGAAAACAAGGATTGAGGAATTTTCTGCTCAGAGCGAGACGCACATTTGGCCCCCTGAACTCGACTGCGGAGGTCACAGACGTTGACACAGGGAAACACTCCTCTTTTTTCTGTCAGGGAGCCTTCAGCAGTCATAGCACAGACGCTCCAGATTTAGAGACACAGCCCTAAATACATAAAGCCTTTTATACCATACAGTGCACAAACGTCTCATCCCGTCCAGACAACAACCCACTAATCTCTGCAACCTGAAGGTAACTGTTTAGTTACTGTGGTAACGTCCTGTGTTGTGGTGCCTCATGGAAGGGACTATATAAAGTCTACGGGATTTAAATTAGTGTTTACATTGCAGTAAATGGATAAATACTGTTTTACACGCATAGTTTAAAAAATGTGGTTGCAGAGTTTTGTTGGCTCTTCATGGGTGACGGATGCTGTTGAAAACACATAGAGGATAAACTGCTTCGTATATTTTCTTTTACTTTGGCAAAAAATAAATGATACATGTTTTTCCACTAAGCCAGATCACTATGGCTCTGCAGAGCTCATAACAAAAGGCTTTAAAATGTAGCTTTTCTAAACCTTTGACCTTCTGGAAGTACAGAAAACTGCAACCACACCAGAAGTTTTTAAAGATGAATTTGTTTGCTTGAGTTATTCCTTCTTATCGGACAAGTGTCCCCCAGATCCCTAATTTGAAATCACAAAGATTGGTGACTGCCATGTTCCCCTTAAAGATTGACCTAGACGCAGCCCGTTGTGGGTTTGACTCCCAGCACAAGCGACCTTTGCTGCACGTCTTTCCCCTATCCACCCTTTCCTGTTCACTTACTGTCAAAAATAAAGGCCACTGGGGCTGCAAAAAACATAAAAAAAGATTGGAGGGTCCCCTTTGAAAAGCCTCAACAGAATCACTTGTAAGTTAAGTTTTTAAACATATCTCTGTTAAAGTGTTTAATGTCACATAACCATATTTAGCCTGCTACAGACACCAACGTTTACAATCACATCCTTTATTTAATGTTTTTAGGGAAGATTAACCTAGACAATTAAACTTCCAGTTATTTTTTTTTGACAAGAAGACTATATATTTATATTATATTTCTCAGTTTCTTTTCTATGATACAACACTTCCATGTAGCCCTTCATAACAAAATTGAATATTCATTTGTAGGGATAGCCATTACACTGCATTTCATGATGAGCTACTACAACCTTAGTTGCATGTTTTGATAAACAGAGACGGTAAATGTTGTAAGACAATGACCCTCAGGACTAAAGCCCCAGATGCTCTTTTATTCTTATGAAGGCAGAAGTTCAGTGGTACATAGTTCATCCTTTAATAAGCTGTTTTAAGTCCCTAAAATACCTTTAGAATCCCATGATTACTAATAAACAACCCAACACAATTTCATACAGTCAATGTCTGCTTTACAAAACCTGACACTGTTGGCTGTCTGTCCCTAAGATACATGGAGTTGTTGCACCAATATAATCTGAACTACCAAAGATGTACTAGTAAATTGAACTGAAAGAACAGCAACCATCAGTTAAAGATACCTAAGAGTTCATTTTGTTCCAAATTTTTGAGAACTTTTAACATATATATGAATTGAACCAAACTAAACTAAATGCATTTACAGTAATAAACTCAGACATTGACTTTAAAATATACAATTAATGTGTCTAGGAATATTAGACATGTGTTTGTCATTGTCACATTTTGTAGATTTGTGTGAACAAAGCACTGAATGAAGGTGGCCAGAAGCTTGGTGGAATGAATATATTTTATTAAAATAACCAAACTTAGGAACAAGCAAAACATAAACAACGTGAAAAAATGTGAAATAACAGGAACGAGGACATTCCACAGCAGAAGAATCTGGTAAGGGGGATAGAGAGGGTTTTGGAAGGACACAGAGGTTATCAAATTCAACAGGGTGGCTCTGAAGTGCAAACCAGGTTACTGTGTCCAATGGAGGCTCAGGATGGCGACCCTGAGGCCGTAATGGCCAGTAAGGAGACTCTGGAGTATGGCCAGGTGGCCGTATAGCTTGGCAAGGAACCACAGGGAGGATGATTAGGGACACAGGGAGCACACTCAAGGTGCAGACTGGGGAGTGGTGGCCTAGTGGTTAGAACAGGAGGTTTGTGTTCCAGAGGGGACACAAGGGGCCAGGTTTGTATCCCACAGATTACCACTCTGGGTCCCCGAGCAAGACCCTTAGCCCCAGAATGCTCCCCCGCACAATGGCAACCCACTGCTCCCTGTAAGGGATGGGTTAAATGCAGAGGACAAATTTTGTTGTAATGTACATGTGCAATGACCAATAAAGATGATTATTATTATTAAAAAAGATCACTAATTCCTTTGGTATCCCAGCAACCAGCACAGCTGAAAATGGGTGTGGTTCGGAGCTGTTCCCCCTTCTCCATTCTACAGTGCATGTTTTCTCCAATGTGCAATGGACTTTAGGCAAATGGAAACCGGGATAGTAGGCAAATATGGATTTGATTTAATTAAACAAAAAGGTCAGCCAAGTGGCAGTTAGCATTAAAACCCATAATGGAAGACAAGCAAGCAAGACATAACAGTATTTCAAAATAAATCAGCAAATGTGGCAAATTTTAAATGTACATGAAACCAAAACTTAACAGGAAATATGGTATGAGATAAAACCAAACTAAGTGGATAAAACCAAACCCAAAATATAAATATCTGGACCAAAACAAAAAACTGCAGAATGGGATTTTACAATTAAAACTTTAATAAAATATTTATAATAAAAGCATTTAGTAGCAGCATAATGCTATTTGTCTCAAGGGTTTAGGAATTAGAAACACAACTGCATGCTGCTGTTGCTAGCATCTTCACACTAATCCTCTCAGCTACCTGCTGTGGCTCTACAGAGGAGCTGGGAGTGTTGGGTTTCACCGGCGGGCCTTTTGACCAGGCTCAGGGGATGAGAGGAGATTCTGAACACTGCACAGGCACTTATGAAGGACGCACATTGTTGCTAGCCCTGGGGAGAAAACTGAGCAGTCTGGCAACAGAGGCGGAATTTCCTACTGCGATGTTATCTCACACAAGACATTTAGCTTCAGCCAAATGATGAAGGGGGAGCAAGAGAAAAACGGGAGAAAGTGAAGGGACAACAATAAGGGGAAGAAACAGAGGGATGGAGAGAAGATGATGAGAGGATTGGGATGATGGGGACAAGGAAAGAAGAAAGAATAAGTAAATCACCACTGAGGAAGGTTAACTTTTAATGGGGTTTAACGTACTTTTTCAATATGCTTCTGATAGCTAATGTTTTTTTCTATATTTGCTCATTTGCAGGATGGCAGGATTTAACCAATTGTATATACATATGAAAATAACCCAAGCAGTGGAACAAGTTCAGTCAGATCCACAAGGTCAGAAATGAGTAGAGAGAATGGATCCTAAAAATCTGACCCTATAACTCTATAAGTTATCAATCATCTTTAAATCCTATAAATCCCACACTTCTTCAAAGGTTGACGGACGATAAGTTGTATGTAACAAGGTGGTAAAGATTCTTATCAACAAGAAGGTTTTAAAGACACAAGAAAGTTAATATGTGGTTACGTGTTAAACGCTAGGTGCTCTGACATTTTTTATTCCTGCCAGGTGTGGCTCAGTATGCAGAGCCAGTTGTTTTTAATTGGAGGGTTGGCGCAGAATAATATGCTGCTTTTTTTCAAATGACACTGAATCCCAGGTTTCTCCTAATGGGTTCAACAACACGCTGCACAATAGTTGCGTCAGTGTTTGTATGTGTGTGTGTGTGTGTCTGTGTGTGTGTGTGAGAGAGAGAGAGGAAGTTTGTGTGTGAGATCACAGAAGGAAGTGCAATATATATATATATATATATATATATAGAATGCAAATAGGCGTAAAATGTTGTTGTTTTACAAGTAACTTTAATAATTTGTCAGAGAGAATGAAAATGATATTTTGTCGTCTATCTTGTCTAAAGAAATTAGAATCGTTATCAGCAGAATGCCCGTGCAACTCTGCATCTTAAACTGATGTTCCTGTAGCAAGCAGGGTGCAACCTGAGGTCCTCAAACTTCAGCCAGACATGGCTGTTAGAGTCCCTGACGTTTGAAACAACCCACCACAAGGAAATTCATCTTCTACCTCAATTTCTACTGGCTCTTCACAAGTTTCTTAAATATCTTTTTGTAATGTTTACATAGATGTTAAAAATAATGTGCTGCACAATGAATTGTTTTGCTAATTTTATGCTGCGGTCAGCAAAGAAAAACACAAGTTACACTATGATGAAATGAAGGAGGCCAAGAGAAGGAAGATACGACCTTTGATCCTGCAATTATGGGGAAATGGTGCAATCTTCGTAAGACCTTTGTACGGCAAGATTTATCAGGCAGTCCTCGAAGCTGAACAAACAACATCAGTGCAAAGCTATAAAACATTTAAAGCACCTGTTTACTCATTCGTGTTTTACTGAAAGTAAAAAAAACTTTGTTAAAAACAGCAAAATGCATGGACGTTTTATATTATTTGGAGTAAAATGTTTAAACCACAATAGAGCCTAGCATATTGCACTGGCTTTAACATTAAAAGGTGTGAAATGTTCTTCCAAGCTTAAAACTGAAGTCCACCGCAAGCTGTTAAAAATAATACAATAATAAAACAAATTGAGAGTTAAATTAAGAAAACATAAAGAAAAACATATTTTCAGCTTTTTTAAAATTTGCAGATAGTTTAAAAATGTTTTCTAAAAAAAACAATCCCCTTAAAAGTGTAAACACACTGCAATAAAAATTCCCCAGGATTCAAATTTTATCTCTTATCTCTGTAATTGGGCAGAGTAGGGCTCAATAGTGACAAGATCATCATAATGAACTCTTTTTATTACAGAGATTGCAGGAAGCACTAGTTAGATTGGTAACTATTTAACACTTTTTGAGATGGCAAAAAACGCTGAGAAGCTATTAACTGACCAGAAGGCATGGGGTTTATGGAGTTTAAATGCTGGATAATGATTACAAAACTTACAAAACACTTTAGATTGACTGTCCCTTTAAATACTCAATAAAGCAAGAAATTGAGTCACCAAACTTTAAAACAAGCAAGGAATCATTTGTAAATTTCCCTGTAAACCTTTCGTTTTGTCCGCTGTAGGATTTTTTCATTTTTGTTTCGGATTTTCTGCAATGGCTGAGGTTCTGAAGACAATATCGTTTGTTAAGCCAGTTGCATCTTTTTGTCAGAGACAATAAATCCTGATTCTCATACAGTAGGACTATTTTTTGGCAACTTTTATATCCCCATGAAATTTAAAAGGCAGAATTGACACCTCTTCATATCTAAGGTTTCAGTACAGCATATGATTCACCTGCAAATACAAGAAGGAAGTAAGTACAATTTCTTACAAAGGTTTATATGCTCATTGAATTGTTCAAACATTTGCCACATTACAGCCAAACACCTGTCTATTTCACTGGGATTTTATGTAACCGACCAACACAGAGAGCGAAACTGCAAAGTGGACCGAAAATTATACAGTTTTTTGTATGTGAAAAATATTCAAGCTTGATGAGTAATTTTGCAAGTCATTTCAAGCGCATTGAGAAAAGTAGGTTAAAAAGTGCCCTGCATAAAATACGGGCAGAGAAATAAGGAAAAACCAACAATAAAATGGACACAATAAAAAAATGCTGAAGATCCCAGAGCAGGTAGAATAACACAAAAACGCCACCTGTCTTCACACTGAAAGGGAGCAATTCTCAAAATATGTCACATTGTACAGCAAGCAGGCAGCCCACTAATGCTCTTAGTCAAGCGTTAAAAACACTTAGAAGGACTTGATCTGAAGGCTTCACTTTTCCATGAGTATGAGAAGTTAAACATTTCCATGTTAAGATACAGCATAATTTGAATCAAAACAACACATGAGGTTAACGAATCATCATACAACTTACTCAGCTTGACCTAACAGCCAAATCAAATTTGCACAATGACTGCAGCATTAAGTGCAATCAGACACTTGTTTATTACTGAGGCTTTGTTAATGTTTTCTTAACAAAGCAGCAGCAGCAGGTGCAACAGAACCTTCGGCAAGAATGAAAGGCAGAACAGGATAAAGTTGTAGTTTATTCTGATGGGATCAAAGAGTAAAACACTCAGGGTGCAAAAGCAGTCATAAATTACTTGTTTGATTATTTGTCATGATCTTTTTACTCAATATGTTGTTTTATTACACCTTTTTTTGTATAGTTGAAATAAGTTTCAATAGGAAAGCCAAAATAAACTCTTATGGAAGAGTTTTTGTAGGATTAAGCTGCGTTATTTCTTTTATTAGTAACAGACTTCATGGGAAAAAATAGCCAAATTTCTTTGGAATGGTTACATTCATCCATTCTCTATACCCTCTTATCCATGCTGGGTTGCTGGAGGGCTGATGGCTGTTCTCCAGGCCCATCACAGGTCAAGACAGAAAAATACAACCACACACTCAGGCCTAAGAACAATTTAGAGTGACCCTCAGAAAACCCATACATGCAAAGGAAAAGCACGCAAACTCCTTGCAGGGAGGACTCCGGTTTGGATTTAGACCCACAAGCTTCTTCCTGCAGGCAACTGAGTAAACAACAGTTCCAAGCAGCAGCCTATGTTTGTTATAATTAATATAATTAAATAAATTTATTATTTTAAAAAATTACCTTCCTAAAACATCACTGCTGTCTTAAAGCTTTACTTTAAGATTTGGAGTGTTTTTAAAATAAATAAAAAATGTTCTGTAAATTATTCTTGGGTTATAAGAGAAGTTGAAAATAAGAAAAATCTAAGAGCAATGTACAAGTGTACGAGCCCGGTCACTCAGAACCATAACCACAGAATAATGTAATGTAAAGTAAGCCAACATATGTATGGATGGTCTTTGCTGGGTCTTGGTGAAGCTTTCTGCAACTTTTTAGCAATTCAGTATCTTTAGTGTTGCCCCATGAAAAGATATAATGAAATATTAACAAAAATGTGAGGGATACACTCAATTTTGTGAAATTGTATGTGACTATGTGAACAAAACCAAATACATGACACTAAAAACAAAACTAAGCAGTAGTAGTTCCTTTCTAGTAATATCATTCTAGAAAGGAAGTTTACAGAACCTGCTAACAGTAAGTATAGGTGTAGAGAAAAAGATATATCCTACAAATGGTTAGGTTAAGGTTTCTACAGAGCACAATGAAGAATTAATCAATGAAAGTGTGCATTTTAAAACCTCTGTGGTTGGCTGGAAACAATGTGAAAAGGCTACCCACTATTTTGGTTATTGGGCAGTTTCCAGTCAACCAGTGTTTGCACAATGCCTGCTTTGACTGATGCATGTTCACACTTTCTTACTCTCATACTCCCCACTGTGAAGATTTGCACCACTGAAGCGAAGTTCAAGGACTTTTCTGCAACAAACAAAATGTTTAATTTGTACTTAGTGGCTGACAGTAACCAAGATGAACTTGTGACCAGCTACAGGCTCTATAGAGAGGAATCTTGAAACCACTTGCAGAAAACCACCAAATAAAGCATTCAAGTTGACAGCACAATAACACAGACCATGCTATAAAGCAATGGCAATAATGAGACAATAAACATGTATGGTCAGCAAGATGACAGTCAAAGTTCTTACAAATTATGTAATTACTTTGGGGCAAAATCATATGTTTACTATGGAGATGCATTACCTCTAGACTGTTGCTATTTCTGCAGCGAGTTGCACTTATCTTCAGCAGACTGAGTGAAAGTTGAAGAGATTTTTTTTTTTATACAATTCCCAGATAAATCCCCCCCAAAAACGAAGAATCAACCTTCTTTCATGGTCACCTCGGTCCCCAGAACTAAACCTATAGAAAGCCTGAGGCCGTGCTGAGCAGAACATAAGAGAGGACCCAGGATTCTGGAAGACCTGGAAAGATTGTTCAAATGCTTCAACCTCGCAAAATATGTAATATCTTATAAGATAAGACAAAGGATGATCCTATTGCTAAAAAGCATTTTTGCAAAGTATTAACAGCAAATAATTGCAGCTCTGGATTCTGTCATTATACCCAATGTGGCATTTTCCTCTCCCAGCAAACAAAAAAACAAATTAAAAGTTGCATTTTCCAAAAATATTCAGTATGAAATTATATTTCTGTAAAAAGGATCAGCCTAATGAAACACTTTTAACACATCTTTAAAGTGTGGTGCCACTACGTATGTTTAATTTTACCTTCAATAACTGAACAGCTGTTTGCATCCCTAAGTGATGCGATGCAGTTTCCCCCATCAGGTTGCATGGCTAGTGATCGAGTTATTTTATTCTTAAAACCCTACTGATGTGAATGGACACTTGTTGCCATGTGTCTGAGTGAAGAGGCCCGGTCCTGGTCGACTTAGCCGTGTGACACGCGATAGGGTCCAAATCCAAAGTGGAATGGCTGCAGGCTTCAACCTGCGCTTAAGAGGGTCACTGCTGAACAAAGAGGGTTCAGTCACTGACTGAGAGGCTGCACACACTGAAACAGACATGGGGCCAACGCAGACATGTGGGACAAGGAGCAAGCGAGAATGTCGGAGCTTTTATTCAGGAACAATTTTAAGGGAGAGAAATGAGTGTCTCTCTTGTCTTAAACACACTGCTCTAGGCGTTTAACTCTTTCACTTACTTTTAGGATAGTCAAATTGAAGACATTGGTAAAACATGAGAAATACAGGATCTGCAAATTTTGTAAAATTATCAGTCAGCTGCTGTGAAGTCTCACCAAAGCCTACAAAAAGTAATAATGATTTAACTTATGAATCAGTGGAGCTCCTCTGTCTGTTGCTGGGTAAACATTGGGTTCTTTGGCCTCTGCTCCCAAAATGTTCTTCTTGTAGCATCACTTGAATCCTTATATGATTGATGAATGACTTGGGAGAAGGTAAACAAATATTTTATTTGATATTTTAATAAAAGCTTAATCTTTATGCATTTTCTTCTATACAAACACATTGTTTAACATTCCAGACATTTAATTTAACAACTGAACAAAGAAACAAGTGTTCTTTATTCCTATTTTACAAATTATGCGCTCAGCTTTGAAAGTCTTAAATATTCTAGAAATATAGTGAGACGCTCCTTCTACGTTTCTAGGTTTTGCTCATTTCTTCACTCATTCCTCCTACTGCCACGCACAGCTTTCTGCTATCACGTAACGTTACAATCCTCCCTTGTCATTGCATGTGATTGACCACTTGGTGCCAACCAGAGATCATCTCCTAACTACATGGATTCATAGCAGTGCTGAGCAGCAGAAGCGGCAGAAGACTTGGGTCTCCCTGACGATAGTTGGAATTTCCTGTTTGCCACAACAAAAGTCATCTCTTACATGACCTCTGGAGAAAGTAAACACATTGTTTTTCAGGAGTGTTGTAAAATGCAAGAACAGCTGGACAATCTTTAGTGATTTGCTTTCAAAAGGTCTTACTATTTTTATGGGCAGAATCTCTTTCTTTATGCCAAGTTCTGCTGTGTGTGTATTCTTATTGAGACCAGCTATTAGTAAAATTCATGCATTGTTCTTGCTTTAAGCTCAACCTAAGCCTTAAGGATCAAAATAAAGTGTCAGTGAATCTATGCCTGCATGTCAGGTTCTTTATGCATCCCATGTGAGTGAACTTTAGTCCAGATCTAGGTGTGCAGAAACAGACAAAAGAAAAGAAGCTTTGAGACACTGAGTCGTCCCTGTTTTCTCTGACCATCGTATATATTGCTAAAATAAAAGTGTTTGTGGAGTCGATGGTTTTTACTTTTTCACATGCTGTTTTGGCATTTCAGGCATCCCACATAGAGAAGCTGGCTGCCTACTTGTGCCAGGGCAGATTTTCTCTACAAAAAGGATATCACATAACAAAATCTTAAATGCGTGCTTGCTTTTATTAGGGTTTTCTGCAAAGTTAAGACAAAAAGTATTTGAGAAAACATACTAAAGCAGAACATTTTAGTACAATTTATGGCTCCTTACATGAGATCCAACTGAAAACCTGCCGTATTTAAAGTTAAACTTGAAATAATCTACACTCATTATGGATTCTTTCAAGCAATGTTTGTAAAAACCTCTCTCATCTAGTTCTGATGAGTGGAAGGTATCACTGCATCCCTAGTTAATATCCATTTCAGCACTTGGACCTTCTATATTTTTTATTATGTTATTCATCAGCATCAAACCTATGGTTTCTTACACGTTTCTGCAGCAGTGTGGCTTGTATGTCAGAAAATCCCCTGATAATCTTGTTTTCCATACAATTATGACTGAGATTTTTATTTGCTTAAACTCTGGCATTAATTTTTATTTCTGTGGACTCTTATTTCTGTGGAATGTTAATAAGAATTTCATTGTTGCGTAGATCTCAAGACAAACGACTTGGAGCGATTTAAGAACACTTTAATGGGTCATTCATTCTGTACTGTGTGAAGAAACACCTGCTACCCCTCACACAGTCTGTATTATACTGCAAACTACACTCCTTCAAGTTTTGGCAATTCTCATCAGAACTGAATGACATGAAGTATTTTACTTTGTCAGTGATATCAGTTTTCTCACATAATCTCTCTGTGTGAACGTTATACAATGCTTACAATAAACTATAAATCCCGTTGCAGCACTTGGGAGTTCCCAGACCTCGCAACAATATCTGGACTAAGCGCTCCTCATACAGTCAGGAGCTGTCTGCAAATTGTGGCTTTCTCACCTTTTATTACCACCTCTCCTCAAGCCAAACTTGTTATGCTGCATGCCACATTTTTGGCAAGAAGGCCGCTCTTGTCAGGGAATATTTCCCCTCTTGAGCCAAACCTGTAAACACAAAGACCGCCTCTGCTTTCCCCTTTGCAGTCTAGCACACATCATTCAATGTCAGCCCATTTCCCACGCCAAATACACTAAGAAACCTTAAAAAAAGATAGAGAGGGAAGAAAAGAAGAAAGTCCTGTCAAGTTTTCCACTTGGTTTTGTTCTCTATTTCTGCTTCTGTTTTTTCACCTCAGTATCCATTTGTCCCTCTGTTCTTTTCTCCTTTTCCTTCCCTCCTCCACCTCCTCCTCTGCAAGTCTAACATGTCATTCTTCATCCTTTGTACCTACAGGCCCTTTTCCCTATTGAACTCTCCACCCTTTCCACTCCTTTGGCTCTCCTTTTCCCTCTCAGGGGCCTAATTATCAGCCGGCATTAAATAAAAACATTTATATTTCTCAGAGAAAAAAAGGCCACTCTCTATGCCTTTTCCTGGACAATGAGAAGCTTGTGTTTCTCCCGTCCCTCCTGCTCCCGCTTTCTGTCGCCCTTCTCTTTGCTGAGTGGCCATTCACCGAGGATCTCTGTCTGCCTTTGTGATTGGCTCACTCTAGGACTCCTAGGGGGCAGTAATTGTGTCTCATTAAGTCTTACAGTAGTCGTGAGGGGGTGCGCTGTGGAGTGGGCAGCATGGGGGGAGTTTGCAGCACAAGGCCTTGCAATTAGAAATCCCAGAGAGGTTTAAAGGGTACCCTAATCAGACGACAATAGCTGAGGCTCCCTGCCTATTAGGGCAAAAAAGGAAGTGTTGCCATTGTCCAAACATACACAAATGCAGGGACACACACACATACACACGCACTCTTGTTTTGCTATATGTAGTGAGGACCATGTGTTGACTCCCATTGACTTCCATTGATTTTCAGTCATTTTCAACCCTTTCTATGCCCTAACCCTGACAATAACCCTAAACCTAACCATTACCAGTGCATGCCTAACCCTCACCTTAACCTAAA
>JAHUTJ010050442.1:0-20781 GCA_036250325.1 Characodon lateralis
CTTGGCAATAAAGCTGATTCTGATTCTGATTCTGATTCCACAGTCTGAATGTAAACATATCCAGACATGTAGAAAATACCATTACCTTTTAAATCGTTTCTTATGTCTTTATGCTTTTTTTCGACTTAACTTTAAACACTTGACGGATATGGAAGCAAATGTCTCCCAATATTCAAATTAAAATGAATTAATAGAAATGCTTTTTCATTTTCAAAATGAAGCTGCAATTTTTGACTCATAAATAAAATTTAAAATAAATCATTCAAACTGCATTATATTTTCTTCTCTAAGACTGCTCTAATTGTAAATTAATTCAAAATGATAAATAAAATAATGTTTAAAATTTCATTTTCAAAAGATGTCTCAGTAAAAAATGACCAAAATTCATTTTGAAATGTCAAATTTGAAAATTAAAATGTATTGACAGAAATGATTTTTTTATTTTAAAGTCATAGCTGCATTTTTTGACTCATGAATGAAATGATTAATAAATCATCCAAACTGCATTTTCATGCCTGCCTCCGCAGAATGTGCTCCATAAATCAGTTTGACTTTGCAATTCCTTGCGGTGCAGGAGAGTGCACCATTATGCATCTTGTACGTTAGGAAGCTGTGTGCATTTCTCCCAAGTCGAAATGAGAACCCGAAGATTGTGTTCAGAGACAGTGGGAAATCACCATGTCCAAATCTGTACCAGAGCTGCTAAGGGAAGCTGCAGGTGCCCTGGAACGGCAACAAAATATAAGCCCTGTCCCAATACTCGCACTTCCACTGAATTGCACGTTCCAGTTGATGGGTTCGAGTACGAAGTGTGTCCCAATTCTCCAGAGTGGTCCTTAGCCCCAACCCCTTTGTGCCCTCAATCCACACTTTGGCTAACTGCGCATCTAAGCAGATTTCGCCTCAGTATATTACCCACAATTCACTGCTGCAGATGACGTTCTGAGCAAAAACCAATCACAACAATCAATGTAATCAGCCATCAAATCAGAATAATAACTGCGTAAACTTTAGACAGCAAGCCGACAAATATATTTTTTTACTGGTTTTCCAGGCTTAACATTGTAAGATACCACTGGGTTCAGAGTGAGTCTGGGCAGTCGGTAGGCCATAACACTGAAGTTACCTTTCAAACAAACACTGACGTGGCGATATTCTGGTGTAGAAGCTTCCTTCGCTTCCTGCACTTTATTCTCCTCAAAACAATTGCTTGTTGCAGTTTTAAAATATATTTTTTTTAACAGCAAGACTGCAAAAAACAGCGCCAGTTCCTGCCCTTTTTGATGTTGCAGTTACGGTGCAGAGGTGCAAGTCAATGACGTAATTTCTACTGTCCCAATTTTCCAATTTTGCACGCTTGTAACCTGCACACTTCAACCACTACGTGCAAAGGACTATGAAGTGTGTACGAAGTACATAGCTTCATAGTGGGGCGTAGGCTGTAGTGTGGGTATTGGGACAGGGCCCTAATAGTATGTCTCTGCAGACTGGAAATCACAGTTTCAGTCCTGCACGTTCAGACATGCAGTTCTAGACCGCTTGTTTTTGCAACAGTGCTGGATGAGTGTAAAACTGCCCGCACATTCAGACCCGCAGTTCTACACCGCCTGTTTTTGCGACTGAAATAAAAATGTAAATTTTTTTTCACACAAATAAATCTAGCCAAGACCTACAGCATGCGCTGGTGCTGTTCGCAGCAGAGTGTGAAGCGGCTGGGATGAAGATCAGGACTATGCCTCTCGGCTGGCCTGGGAACGCCTTGGGCTCCCCCTGGAGAAGTTGGAGGAGGTGTCTGGGGAGAGGGACGTCTGGGTGTCTCTGCTGAGTCTGCTGTCCCCGCAACGCGGTCCCGGATAAAGCGGAAGACGACGTACGAGTACGATTACGACTACGAGTATATATATATATATATATATATATATATATATATATAGGTTGAGTTACTCTGACCAATGAGTGGCCAGTCATAACCTAAAGAAACCAATCTTTTACTGATTGCACCACATCTAAGCTCTAACAGGTCAAGGTATGGCGAGCTGTTACTATGGAAGCTGTTACTGATAAAATAAGACACTAAATTAACTATTTTAAGCATACGTCTGTGGAAGCAAATGTGCCCAATATTCAAATTAAAATGACTTATATATATATATATGTATATGCAATTTGATTCACGTTTAATACTTACTTTCCTTTCACTGTCCACGTTGACTCGGACAAGGAAATAGACGGCGCTGTCGCGGAAGAGATGAGATCTAGAACTGCAGGTCTGAAACTGCGGTCTTTGAGTTTGCAGACACACGCTTCTCACAAAATCAGCCGCAAACACAAGGATTGTAAGATGGTATGAGGGAGCACCATGTTGCGTGCCGTCTCCGCCGCCTAACGTACAAGATGCATAATGGTGTGGTCTGGGGCAGGAGAAGAAGAGTTGCCACTGACATCACTCTCCTGCGCTGCTTGGAATTGTGAAGTTAAATTGATTTATGGAGCACGTTTTGCAGGCGCGGGCATGAAAACGAAAAAGCATTTTGCTCTTAGTTATTTCTTTAGTTATGTTACACAATGAACAGTCTTGAAGAATAAAATGAAAATGCAGTTTAAATGATTTATTTTTTATGTCATTTATGAGCCAAAAAAATGCAACTAAAATGGAAAGCATTTCTGTTAATTTTTTTTAGTTTTCAAACTTGACATTTCAAATAAATTTTGGTCCCCTTTAGCTGGGACATGTTTTGAAAATAAAACGTTAAACGTTATTTTATTTATCATTTTAATTAAGTAACAGAATAAGCAGTCTTGAAGAAGAAAATGAAAACGCAGTTTGGATTATCTATTAGTCATTTTATTCACGAGTCAAAAAATGCAGCAATGACTTTAAAATAAAAAAAACATTTCTGTTAATACATTTAATTTTCAAATTTGACATTTCAAAATGGGGCTGCACGGTGGCGCAGTTGGTAGCACTGTTGCATTGCAGCAAGAAGGTCCTGGGTTCAATTCCCACCCTGGGGTCTTTCTGCATGGAGTTTGCATGTTCTCCCTGAGCATGCGTGGGTTCTCACCGGGTATTCTGGCTTCCTCCCACAGTCCAAAGACATGCCTGTTAGGTTAGTTGGTCACTCTAAATTGCCCTTAGGTGCATGAATGAGTGTGTGCATGGTTGTTTGTGTGTTACCCTGCAATGGACTGGTAACCTGTCCAGGGTGTACCCTGCCTCTCGCCCATAGACTGCTGGAGATAGGCACCAGCTTCCCCGCGACCCACTATGGAATAAGCGGTAGAAAATGACTGACATTTCAAAATGAATTTTGGTCACTTTTTGCTGAGAGATCATTTGAAAATGAAATGTTAAACATTATTTTATTTATCGTTTTAATTAATTTACAAATTGAGCAGTCTTGGAGAAGAAAAGTAAAATGCAGTTTGAATGATTTATTTAAAATTTTATTTATGAGTCAAAAAAATGCAGCTTCATTTTGAAAATGAAAAAGCATTTCTATTAACTCATTTTAATTTGAATATTGGGCACATTTCCTTCCATAGACGTATGCTTAAAATAGTTAATTTAGTGTCTTATTTTATCAGTAACAGCTTCCATAGTAACAGCTCACCATACCTTGACCTGTTAGAGCTTAGATGTGGTGCAATCAGTAAAAGATTGGTTTCTTTAGGTTATGACTGGCCACTCATTGGTCAGAGCAACTCAACCTAAAACTCTGCAGATTCCAGTCTTCAAACTGCTCCTTGCATTTGTAGTCTTTATATTTATACGTTATGCCCCTATTCATTCAGGATAAAATATGTGCAGTGCCATGAGGCTGGGCTCTAACCATTCTCTATATACCATCTATTTCTGTCCAGATTTGATCATATTACCCTCCAGTTCTCAATATCTTTGAGTTTGCTTTAAGTAATTTACAGTTCAACTGCAGATTAACATTTGAAAATGCATATCTTTCAAACATAATGTATGAATATTCCCAGTAAGATGGTAGACAGACTGAGTTTCTTTAAAACACATCCTGTTGATAAGATACAGTCTGAAGAGAAGTACAAACCTTGACTTAATCCTTATTTTTCAGATCACACTAGAGTTGAAAGTGAGAACCTAGTCATAGTGTTCAACCATGAAGCAGAACACTAGCGTCATAAACAGTCATCATGTTCTAAAAATAAAATGCTTGTAATTCATTATTGTGAAGTCATGCTGCACAACTGGTTCCTGATGTTCTCTGACAGACGCTTAGAGCAGGAGAGATTTTTATCCTTTGCAACAAATGTACTTGTTGCATAACACTTTGTAGTTTCACGTTTTAGTGTCATATCTTTTTTTTTTCTTAGTAATGACAGAAGTAGACTTTATAGATTTTAGACCCCCACCTAATAGTTTTGATCATATTTAGGTTTTGAAAATTTTACAACTTATCAACATTTACATGATGCAGCACATTTTTCTTTAGGCTTTAAAATGTAAACATCTTGTCAATTCTGAAGTTTTCCCAAACTTCTCAAAGGTTTTCTGATACTGAACATGAAAAACATCAAAAACTAAACAACGAGGACATCCTAAGCATCTTATTGATGCTTGTTGATGACTTTGTCAGATCACTTTCAGTGAATTTAACTTCCTCACCCTGCAGTCTCTATAGTAAGCCCAGTTTCCACTGGACAGATAATCAGAGGTTCTGTGTTCCTTCCATTGTCGTGAAGACAGGGATTAAAGTATGGGTACAGGGGCTCGGTAAAAGAACATCCTTTGTAAGTGTAGATATGAGTCTTTGCATCTGCGTTGTAAAATGACACTGATCCATCTTCATAGTCCAGGAATACACCCACTTTCATAGGGATTTCATGGAGGTTTAAGGTGACAGAGGGTCCGGCACAGGCCCGAAGACTCTCACCCTTCCGCCTGCAGATCGCCCAGTAACCGTTGTCTGGACGGACGATTATGGGGCCCTTCCTGTTAATGGACTCCTTGGCCACACCAAGATCCCAGTCTGTTTTATCCCCTATCTGTAAAAAATAATAAATCAGTTGATATAATTACACAAGGGAATTACGTTAAGTAAAGTATTTGGTCGAAGTTACTTGATGAATGACAGGACAAAACGTAAAACAACACCTTCTAGCTACACTGACCATTATCTCAGAGGACCTGCCTCAACAAATATTATACAAATGCTCATATCAAACCTTACAATTTCAGCGAGAATATATTGTTGTTTGAATATTTTGTACCAAAAATCTATGTTGATATTCAATTGTCTTTCAGAAAAAGTATACTTCACAGGAAAATCTGAGTACTGATTTGCTAGACATCATAACTCGCTTCCTTTATTTACCGAATACCAAGCAGAAATCAACATAAACCTGCTCATTTTGTGACCAAAACATTTTAAAATTGCCCATGAACATAATTTCTGCAGTGACTTGTCCAGGGCGTACACTGCAGCTCAACCATGGACCCTGGAGATACGGACTAGCCCTCTATTACCCTACAAGCAGTGAAGCTGTTGTCTGTAACTTTCCGTAACGAGGAGAGAGAAGAGACCACTTTAGCTCCGGGCATGTGACTCCTTTCATGCATACTTGTGCGCTTACTCATTGATTGACAGTTCCCTCCACATGAATATGCAAGACTAATGGTCTTAAATATTTTTAACAAATAAAAGTTAGTAGTTAGTAAATGAATTGGTGGGTGGATAAATGGACAATTGCTGCATCTATATCCTAAAAATCTAAGACATAAAACATGAAAAATCCTTGACGAAGAAATGTTATTGTTTTATGTTTTTTTATGACAAGTGACATGTACTTATTAAGGCCAGTCATTTTGACATGTAGAACGTGGATGTGACTTGATGCAACATTTTTTCTTTATTCACCAAATGTTCTGTCTGTGACTGTCACCTATGCAGTTGATCCACTAAATGGAGAACCGAACCTTCACTGAACCCAGTTGTGCTCATTAGTGTCATATTTCTGTTTATTACCAATGAGGATGTACACGTCACAGACATGCTGTGAAAATGACAATGTATAAACAGTGCTTGTTGAACTGCAGCTTTTTGGGCATTCTATCCCACATCCTGAGTTGATGTACTCCACTTTAGTCTCTGCACATAATAAAACTGTGTCTGATCTTTAGAGTCTCTAGCAGGCTACTGATCAGTGTGATAATTATCCATTGCAGCCTTGAACTAAACTACATACTGTACAAAACCAAAACCACAAGTCTTTTGATGCAGATGGTGACAGTATAGGATGTAATTTGACTCTACCAGAAAATGATAACTGCCTCCATTCAATTTCATACAATCCTTGGGATAAAAACTTTGCTTGGCTACTTTAGCTATGTAATCAATGTTATTGAACATTTAGACATTTAGATTTTAACTTTTATATTCTAGTTTTCATCCATCTTTAGGCTCTAAATTGCATCCAACTGTATCATTTCTATCCAAATAATACTTCACTGTGTGGTGTTTGTGTTTCACTAATGATTCTGATTCTGCAGACCTCTTACCTTAACCACCCAATATCGTCTCCCAGAGGTGAAGCTTTGTTTCCCCAGAACAGCAACACATGAGTCGAACCTGCGGGGGTCATCAGGCAGCGACTGCCTTCTGCTCTGGGAGCTCAGGCTCACCTGTGGATCACCATCATGATATTCATTAGTAACAAAACATTGGTGTCCAGAACCTTGAAGAAGAGTCTGTAGTGAGGGATGATGCAGTCTCGCAGTAAAACATACCTTTTTACCATTCGGGGACAGAAGCAGCCAGCTTGCAGCAGTTGTAGGGTCCAGAGACACATCCACTGAAGATGGACAAATATAATAAAAAATGGAAATCTCAGTCAGCATCAAGGAGGTTTCTCATATTTCTCTTGGTAAAAACAAAATAATTTGGTTCTATATGTTTAAGGCAATTCATAAAATGCATTACAGTGACCACCTTGAAGCTTCACACACATACCTGCATATTTGGCCAACTTAGTGACTTCTGAAAACAAAAAGAAAAACAATACATTCAAATTATTTAATGAATTAACTTGGACACGAACGTAGTGAGATCTTTATAAAGGACTCCAGTGCAGCATTTGATGTAGTGTCAGATAATTAATTAATTACTGACCTTCTCCACAAAATTTATTTTCTAGTTCATGGCAGAGGTCCACCAGCTTAGAGAAAGCTGTCCTCACACTTCTTATATAAATGTCGGAGTCAACACAGACCTTAGACCAGTTTGTTGAGGACATCGGAGAACTCAGACATGGAAAACTCTAAAATTGTTTATTAAAAAAGCACAAAAAATGCTTTTAACAGGCAGAAACAATCTGTCATTGATATATTAATAACAAGACAAGTAGATGGAAGTAATATTTAATGCTTATCGTTTGATGCTGAAATTTACCTGGAATATTGTGTAATATTAGAAATACATGTTTTGTTTTGTCCAAATAGTTTGAATTGTCTTTAAAACTAAATATTTTAGTGGCGTTCAGCTCATGTCTAACCTGCAGAAGATGTAGCGGGTCCTTGGTGTCCTCCAGGTATTGCAGCTTACTGCGTCTCTTTTGCAGTTCTCCGATCTCCTGGTCGAGCTCTTCAAGAAGATCTTCTGCTCTCCTGTTTGCTGCTTCATGCTTCTCTTCTATCTCCTCGATGAGCCGTGCCTGGTTTCTCTCAATGGCATTTATTACCATGGTGACAACATGTACACTGGTTTGTATCTCCTTTTCTTTATCTATCTGCAAATATACAGAAATCAAAACTGAATATAAAGAAATATCCAAAACGTAAATCGCATGTTCCGTTGTAAATATCTTGAAAATAAATTGCAGGTTTTACTGAGATCTATAACAGTTTGTTGCCATTGAGGACATCTTTTGAACCATCAAAACTACTAAAACATTATTATATTATGCAAAACTCTGACTGCATTACAATCTGTGTGTCCTATTAGCAAATAAATAGTTGGATATACACATTTGGGGCATAAAGGGGCATAACTATCCATCTATCCATCCTTTGGGGGAGCTGGTGCCTATCTCCAGCAGTCTACAGGTGAGAGGTGGGGTACACCCTGGACAGGTAGCCAGTCCATTGCAGGGCAACACAGAGACAGACACGACAAACAACGATACACACACCCATTCACACCTAAGGGCAATTCAACGAGACCAATTAACCTAACAGTCATGTTTTTTCTGGACTGTGGGAGGAAGCTGGAGTACCCGGAGAGAATCCATGCATGCACGGGGAGAACATGCAAACTCCATGCAGAAGGATCCCCGGTTGGGAGTCAAACCCAGGACCTTATTGCTACAAGGCAACATGGTTACCAACTCTGCTACTGTGCAGCCCGGGGCATAACCAATCAGGGATTTTAACCTTTTAAAAGTTTTTTTTTTTATCAAGGTTGTCCGGATCGTCGGGTCCGGATCAAGGACTTTTGTTTTTCATGAACATACTGGGAACCAGCTTGAGGGTCTTCCTTAGAAGAAGTCTGTGAATGACTTATTGTCTGCTTACTACTAACAAAAACAGCCTCAAGTTAGACATTTTTTAGTTGAGGTAAAACGGGCAGAACCAGACATCCATAACTCAGTCACTGCCAAGTCACTGCAAACGGGTCCAGTTATGTTTCAGTCAAACATCCAGCTCTCCTGACCATGCATTGGTATAGTAGTACCAGTGTAATGATTGCAGATAATGCAATAAATATATTGGATACCTTGAATAGGTAAGTGTGATGTCAACTGAATGTGATCTAAAGTAAAAGCCTTACTCTGCTCAGCTCCATAGAGTTCTTGATATCCTCAGTCTTTTTGAACAGGGTCTGGATCATCTGTTGAATCTCTGCTTCAAAAATCTTCAATTTTGCCTAAACAAAATTAAAAATAAACAAATTTCTTCTAGATAAATTTGACTTGGTTCATAAGGTTAGTGGAAATTGTTTTGTGATACTAAAAGTTAAACAGAAAAACTTTGTGGTGATAAAAAACAAGTAATCCAATACAGGGGAAATATAGTGTATTGATAGAATATGATAAATAAATGTATATTGTTAGACCATAGATAGATAGCACTACTCTTTTTATTTCTTAAATTAATCTTAAATGTTAAATAGGTGGAATGGATTCACCTTGATCCTCCTGCTCTCTTTCTCCATAGGAACAACTTGATGATGCTTATGGTCTCTCTCAGTGCAGCTCGTACAAACAGGGCTCTGACATTTCTTGCAGAACATTTCCAGGGGCTTGTTGTGGTTTCTGCAGAGGTGACTTGTCCTGAAAGTGGCCGGATCCGTCAGCCTGTGCTTTGTCATCATGGAATCCCTCAGGTGAGGAGTCAGGTGCACTTCACAATAAGACGCTTGGCAGACCAGGCATGACTTCACTGCTGTCAGCTTGTTTTCACCACAGATGTCGCAAGTTATGTTGTCAGATTTAGAGGACTGTCTGGAGCAGTTTCTCCCAGGCGGCTCTGGGTTGCTTGCTTGTTCACTCCTCAAACATCTTTGTTTTAACATAGAAAATATGTTTAGTACAACTGCAAAGGAACTTGTTTAACATTTGGACATCATTGCATTAGCTCCATACCTTTTAAATTGTTCAGTGATGTCTTTTAAGCCGACATTCACCCTGAGGGCTGGACGGTTTTGGAAGTTCTCCTTGCAAAGTGGACATTCTGACTTGTGGCTCGTGTCCCAGAAACCATTAATACATTCCAGGCAGAAGTTGTGGCCACACGGGATGGACACAGGGTTGGTGAAGCTATCCATGCAAATGATGCACAGAACTTGCTCCTGAGTCAATGCATAGGCCATTTCTGCTGGGTGGAAAAATGCCACAAGGTTACCTTTTCATGCAAGTGAAAGACAAACTAAAGAAATAAGTATGTTCTGTAATGTTTGCAAGAAAAACTGGGATTATAGATCCTGGATTGGAAAAAACTGAGAAAGTAAGGAAACCAAAACAATAAAACAGTGCTTCTTAGATTAACATTTTATTGTATTTTAGACAAGATGGGCCCAAGATGTTTCACATTTTATGTAGTTGACTTTCATGTAGTAATTGAGCATTTGGTAAGTATTGTACATTTTTCTGCTAATGTATACTGATGATAAATATTGATCTAGGTAATAAAGTGTGGATTTCAATTTTTTTGTATTTGGTCAATTCCATCATTAGAGTCAAAGGAAAATGAATTAATTTTGACAAGTTTTCAACATAAAATCTGAAGCATCTGAGTTGCAGGAGGTTCAACGTTGCATGATGAGCTAATGTTTAACTTTATGATCGTCTTCAGAATTTTAACTGGTACAAATAGCACACATTTGTTCATCTCAAATAGGAACTGACCATTTTGTTATGTACCATAATGAAGAATGTCTTACCTGTGTGAGTCGACAGCCTTCAGCAGGTATGTTGTCTGCAGCAAGACTGCCTCAATACAGGCTGTTTTTCTAGGCATACGTTCAAAGCTACTCCCACAATGACATTTTAGACAGACAGGTTATTCCAGTTTTCATGTCTTTCTGCTCTTAGTTTTCACTTTACATTTATTAAGAAATCACCCAGTTTTTCACATCCTTTCTATTTGTGCCCAATCAGAATCAAATTTATTGGGCAAGTTTGTGTGCACAAACAAGGAATCTGACTTGGGTTTCCATCATTCACATTGTATATGAACATCAGTTCAAACAACAACGGCAATGTGCAAAAACAAATAAATAAGGACAAGGGACAGTATGTACAAGTGTGCATTTTGTTTGTTTTTTTCAAACCATATATTGACATTTTATGAGCAAATTTTTTTTAATTTCTCACCAACTCAAACATGGCATAGTTAAGAAGTGCAAGGAAAAGCATATATATTTTTTGATTCTTAGAAACTGAAGTTGAAAAGTGTGGCCTTCATTCAATAATATGGTTTTCGGAGTTGACCCAAATGCAGACAGTCAGGCAGCAGCACAACGGTGCGTGAGTAAAAGGTTTAATAAGTAAAAAGCAAATAACTTTTTTGCTTTTTACTTACAACAGGCAGGAGGTCACAAATGTAGGCATTAACATGAGATTGGCAAATAGTATATTCCTTCATACTGTAAACAGAGCAGAAGTTTATAAACCAAACCAAGATGGTCCCACTGATGGTTGCTTCGGAGCTTTGCTCTCTCGTTTTCTGCATGTTTTTGTGGTGCTTTCGGCTACTATTCGGTGGTTTCGTTCAGCAGAGAAGAACTGCTAAACATCTGTCTTCTTTTGGCATTTTGTCAAGTCAAGTCAAGTCAAGTTTATTTATATAGCGCTTTTCAGCAACAAGGCACTCAAGGCGCTGTCACCATTATTCTTTGATGAAAGCTTCACGGAGATCCTGGCCAACGGAGCAGCGGGTCTCTATGGGCTATACCGCTGGAGACAGCGGAGAGGGAAGAGAGCCAGCGTACTTGTGAAGCTCTGAAAGCAGGGATTACGTGCACCTTTGCCTTCAATACACCCGGCAAATGTCAACACTTCATATTACCACCTATCTCTGCAGTTACAGCAGCAGATGTTTTGGGGTTTGTCTCTACCAGCTTTGCACATCTATGGACAGAATTGTTATATCATAGATCCGGGCCCTCGAATCATCAAATTATGGGCAAGACAATTTTTTACAAAATAGACCTGATTGTGAAGAAAAATATGGGCCTGATATTTAAGTTTGGTTTGGCCTGCACACTTTATCATTTAGCGCCTACTCAGCTCTGTCACTCAAAGTAAAATAAACCCTCCAGAGAAATGTGTGGGCAGAAAGACGAAACACTCTGGACGTCAAAGGCTTTTTAAATTTGTTTTCTGTATTTTTCTGTTCCTCATGGGTGTAGGATCCTTGTTTGTGTTTCGTTTCTGTTGTATTGAAAATTACCTCCCCCTAAAACCTGTTGCTCCAGGAACCATCCTGCTGGTTGTTCCAGTATCTGTTGTCAACAAAGTGACATTTCTCCACCAGCTTTTTAAGATCCGGATTTTCTTGAACATAGTCCTGAACTCTTAGCCCTTCTGACATCTGGTCACGTGTGTGAAAACAACCTCAGCGTGTTTCAGAGCCTCCTCTGAGAAATAATCCAGTATTATGCTGATGATCTCCTGGTACGGGACTGTGTATCAGTCCACCTTCAACACAATAAGAAAAGCAGGTGGCCCTGGAGCACACTTTTCTAAACACATTATTATTCCTCTTAAAGGGGACATATCATGCGCAATCCACTATTTTAGTCCTTAAATAATTTGTAGGTGTACTTGGAGTCTGTAGGAGTGCACAAAAGTTGAAGTTAGTCTCTTCAGATGCGCATAAATATCTTTATATTCTGTGTGGGTCATAATTTTCAATCCATTCAGTTTTCTCTATTCTGTTCCGTTTTTGAACTATTACGTCACAGCATTTGCTGAGGAACAGCTAAATAAGGTCACTGACGTCCGGTTTCCGCTTTCTTGTATCCGCCATTTTTCTTTCTCTCTTTGTAGTGTAAGTTCAAATACGCCAAAGCTGCAAGAGGATATGTGTAAATTTTCGGTTGTTGGGTGCTTTAACACACACAATTCATTACACCGTTCCCTAGCATCAGAACCACTTCGAAGTGCCTGGTTAAATGTTATTTTTCATGTAAATATTCTCACATCAGTGGGGAAAATCTCTTTGTTTGAGCGAAGCATGAGTGCCTTCAGCAACCTCCACCAGCTTCAAGAAGCATTTGCCAAAAGACTTAATCTAATTGAGGGGTCAGTTTCCGTCTGTCTATGAAAACAACAGACACAGCAAAGCTCCAAATAACGTCAAAATGAAAACAAACTTTATTTTAGACATGAATATATTGTGTTCTGACATGAAGTCCTGACCATTATTTTGACAGCAATAGCGTTGTGCCTTCTACCTATGTTAGTGCTTTGTGCTGCTTTTAGCTTCTAGAGGACAAAACTGTACTGCGTGTTATGAATATTATTACATAAACCGTTTTGCATTGTTTTTGCTGTTTTTGTCTTGATTCTGCGCCACTAGATAATTGTATTTCTGCTATCAAACTACAAAAATAGTGGAACTGGTTAAAGTGGAACGCTCTTTGACCTGGAGGGGGCGAGGTTTGAAGTGCCTCAGTAGCATTTAAAGAGACCAAAACTAATTGCTCTCAGACGCACCTCAGAACAGGGGTAACAAAGGAGCCTGTGGAGCTACAATAACAAGAAATACAGACCAAAACATTGCAGTTCTACTTTATATAAAACACAACTGAATGATGTAAATGTGAAAAGGAAGGATTTAATAGCAGGAAATACACTTGGTACTCTGCCGATAACTTTAGATGCTCCTTGTCGGGTTTTTTTGTTTCAGGAGATTTTTTTTCTTTTTTCCCAATATGGTTTTGCCACAGCTGCTTTTCCCCCTGCCATTTTTTCCCAGCAGGACAATCCTTGTTTCATTCGATCCTAGAAAGAAAATAAGGGGGATATTTCTCCAGGTTATATTGGCGATCATGCTGAACTAATGATATTTTTGTCATCCAGGTTAATGGCCCACCACAAATGAAATGGATTAATGACGAAAATTCAATCTGGGAGACTCACCCACTCCTCCAGCTTCATCCAATGGCTTCTCCGTCCGTCTCCATGCCAATCAATCAGTATCAAGTCTGCAGTAATCCTCAGCCAATGGACCTTCAAGGCTCCGCATTTAAAGTCTCCCATTCATGGATCTCCCAGGTGTCAGCCGAGCTTCAACCCTTCTCCACCCTATCGTCTCCATCGGACTCTCAGTTCCATTACCATCAGGCTCCTCTCCATCACCAGGACCAGATCCAGGGGAAGACAATTTTAATTCTAATCCTAAAACGTTAATCAGTTTATGCATTATCAGCATTCATGTCTTCCTCTGGGGTCTGAGCGCCAAACAAAGAAACATCCATTGTGTAACTTCTCTAATCGCATTTTGTGTTTCTTATTGTGAGTCTCTACAGGATTGAAATTACATATAACAGTTTTTTTCTTTTTTTTTAAGCAATAATAATATCTAGAACCAAACCGCAAAGGACAATTTATTATTGCTCTGATTAAATGTTTAACTTTCAGCTTTCAGTGGCTGTATTTGTCTTTAACTTTAATGCTTCTGCTAAAGCAAAGAAAAAAATTAGGTCACTCGTAATCAGTTCTATGGACTCATTTTGAACCACATGCCCACTTTCCCATCACTTGGCATTAGATTTCAGATATTTAAAAATACTGTTTCTTGATATACTCAAGTCCAAAATTATTTACACCCCTGCCAGATTCAGATTTAAAAATATTTTCATTTAATTAAACAGTTTGTTGCTGATATGTAACCAGACAGGCATGTCTCATAAGCCAATTAAATGTATATTGAAAATATATTTATAACAGTTTAAAGGGTCTGCATGGGACTCTTTAAAATGTCCATATCACTTCTAGTCAGAAGAAACACGTTAGTAAAATTACTTTAAACCTAAATCCCCCACGGTTATGAATAATTCGGGTCCTAGCTGTAAGTTGTGTAAAGGCAGAGCTGAATTTCAGCTAATTATAAATTTAAATAACTGGGCAAACTACTCTATCCTACTCAACCTGATTAGGAATGGAAATAGAAATATCCTTTATGGCTGCAGCACTGTGTGGCCCGTGTGGTTTGGCAAGCCATTAAGGAAATAAATAAAACAAATATTAATGAATAAATAGTGGGATGTGTCATTTAGTATGTGCAACTGCGCTGTGAATCTCACGATTACGTAAGCGTGACAATAAGACACTGTTATATTAGTGCTCAGCCACTATATTTTAAGGCATTTCACCCAATCAGTACACTGCAAGGGCAGACGCAACCAGAAGATCCCTGATCTTTGGGGAATGACAGAAAGTAAATGGTAAAATGGCCTGCACTTGTATAGCGCTTTATCAAGTATGACGATCTCCAAGCTTTCTACACCAAAATCAGTCATCCATCCATTCATACACATTCACTCTCTGCAGAAAACACATCTACCATTCTGCTCCTGTCTTAAACACACTCAGGTTAACAGAAACGTTAATTTCCAAATGGCTTAGGAGATGTTTTACTCTCCATGTCAAAAAAATAAACCTAAATAGGTTGTTGAGCCTCAAAGCAATAGATGGATATTTTTATTGATTACAACTTTATAACTTATCTGTTATAAAAAACTACATAATGCAGATAGGTTGGAGGTCGGCCTGATTTTGGAGCTATACTATGAATTGACAGATATGTTTTTTGCATTAATAGTGATTAATTTAAAGTTGTTCAGCTGAGAACTATCTCTGTCTAAACCCTTTACCTCTGCTACAATAAGACATTTCATACACAGGACAAAGAACTCTGTGTTTTACTTACTTTCACATAGACACCAAAGAAGCAGAAATGAAAAAAGAAAATATTGATAAAAAAATGAACAAATCAAATATTCTTTGGACAAATTCTAACGTAATTAAAACAGAATCATATTAAAACACCACAGAAGTTGAAATCCATCTAAAAATACATCATCCTGGTATTTAAGTGCCATTCAAGCGTACACTTCACAAAATAATAAAGGTGTTGATGAAGTGTGATCCACAGGTGAGGAGCCGCAGAGCAGAATGTCTAGTTCTGGTTCCAGGAACACACAATAGGCAAGACTCGGATGACCTGGGGTGTGTGGGAAATTTCAGGAACCAGTAGTTCAATGTTTAGGTTCATGTTCACTCAGTGTTCTGATTTTAAAACGCATTCTGTAGATCCCAGCAAGCAGTGCAATGTTTGGTGAGACATGGTCCTCTGTCCTGGTGGTGGTCAGGACTCTGGCTGCAGTGTTCTGTTCACCTGCAGGTGGCAGGTTGTTAGAATAACTCTTGCAGTCCAAAATGTGTAAAACTGTAGCACTAGTTTTTGTCCAAACATCTATTCACACATGTACACCTACAATACAACCTAGAAAAATAGAGGATTAGGATCCGCATTTATAAGAGGATTCATCCTGAGTTTACTTTAAATGGCTGTTCTTTGCATTCTTAGACATTTTAGACGTTACAAATCAACTGTAACACGGAGAGTTTAATTCTTGTTGAAGTCTTAGATGTAGGATTACAACCTCATACTGACATCTGCTGTCAAGTAGGAGGAACTACAAGTTGATAAACACCATAATGTTTAATCTTTGTCATTTTTAACATGAAACTACCAAATCATCAGCTAAGGCATAGTACAAGTGAAAAACAAATAAACAAATGAAGGAAAAATGCAGCAGTGGACTAAATAAAGCCAGTCTGTATGTGTAATCAAATGCTATTATCTATTTCAATTTTGAACTAATTGCCCATTAAAAATGACCTTTCATTGTCCAAAAATAACTAGAACAATAAGTTCAAAGTCAAACCAAACTATATTGTTAAACTGGGTGTGATTAAGACAGCAAAACATGCATTCTATACAGAGACTTCAGTCCTCGATGCAGCTGTCATTGGAGCTTCTACCCTGGAGACCTGTGCTGCATTTCTTTCCCCTTCTCTCCACCCCCACTTCCTGCCTGCCTACTTTAAAATAACAAAAATGAAGACCTCTAGTGCCCTAAAAAAACATTTATTGACCCACAAAGAGGAAATTCGAGTGTATCTGCAACAAAATAAAAGGCAAATTGAACCATTCAGATACACAAGAGATATAAAGACACTCTTTTATAAAACGTTTGACAGGTGAACTTGTGAACTTAAGGGGGTTCATGGGGTCATGGGGGCGGGGAGGTCATGGGGTCAACGGGGTGTGCCCGAGGGTCGTAACCACGCATGCTGATTGGATGTTGTCATCAGGGGAGAGACCTTAGATGAACCAATTATAATACAGGTGTGTGTTTAAGAGTGTTGCGGGGAAGGCCTTAAATGAACCAATTAAAACAGAGGGGTGTGTTTAAGGGTGTTATTAAGTAATTGCATGTTTTTCAGGCGTTAATACATCTAAAAAATACATGCAGCCTTTATAGTTTAAAGGTATACTCAACTTAATGCTGGCCTGTCACATGAAATCCTAATAAAATGACGAACAGTGTAACCTGACAGAATTGTAAGTTCATTTTGCTTTACAGCAGGACCTATTTTCTGAATATATGAGCCAGTTTAAATCAGTCCAAAATAGAAAGACCTAAAAGTAAATAAAGTAAATAAAAGATTGTGCTTCTCTACCGCAATAGAATGAGCAATCCTTCCACTTCTGCATCAACATGGTAAAGAACAAAATCCAAGGCCCTCTTCTGCTAAAATGTTTGAGTAAGAGACAATCTGCACCAACTACTTGTAAAGAGCTGGGGAAAAAGCAGGAGAAAGAGGTAAGACAGATATGAAATTAACAGAAACTTTACAAACCCTCAGTATACTGTTTCCAAGTTATAAACCGACTCTAATGTGACACAGGCAATAAAGTGATTTAAGCTCTCCCTACCCCTCCAAAGTGTCAAGACAGAGGTTCATGAACAGGTGAGGGCCTGGTGTATGTCAAAGTGGCCTGGTGCATGTCAAAGGTCACTGGTTTCTCACCGGTAATACATGCTTCTAAAATGAAATTGTTGTTTTGGGATATAGGGAGTGTTTATACAGACAGCTTCCCATGTCAGAGCTAAGTGAGTTATGTACAGCTTCAGTGCAATCCTTCAGGTATCTTGGACAGTCCACATGAACAAGTTAAAATGAATATGTAATTCTGTAATTGGACCTCTTCAACATTTCAGTGTGCAGGTGATAAAAACACGTTACTTTCACAGTACTCCCAGAGCAGAAACATCAGTGTTTTCGACATCCTCAACAGCGTCAAGTCTGGTACCGCTAAAAGGTTTAAACTTGTTACACTGAAAATACCTGTACAGAAAAAAACAAAATGTCGGTACATATTTCAGAAAACGAAGTTTCTGGACTTCTTCAACCTGCTTCTAATGATTCTCAGAAGTACAATACCATCTTTAGAAGTAAGTATTTATCTTTAAGAAATAACGCAGACAGCAACGACGCAGAAAGAAGGCTTCTCCGGCCGCATGGGACCGTCGTAATAAAGCGTCATCCTTGACGCTTTTGGCTGCATGTCAGACTCTGTTACAGAAACTGTCCGGTGATATCAAGGTGATTTTAAACTGAACTGATCACTGTGTTTTTTTTGTTTTTTTTGTTGGTTTGTTTGACTTTTCTTATGCTCATATAAATGGATAACCGAATCAGACTTGCCCTGGATGAAATTATGAACGCAGTTGCAGGGCTCATTGAACTCCCAATAGCTGTACATGCATCAGATTACAGTTCAGATGAGGAAGCATCTCATGTTAACAATCACAATGAAGATGTGATAAATCAAAATCTGCACAGTGACTTTTTAAACTTACTAGAACAGGCTCTTGAAGATTTAAATAGACCGTCTCCACCTGACAGTCATCAAAATGAATCAGATAACTTACAAAACCCTTCAACATCACACAATGCTGATCAGCATGGGGGTAATTTCAATCAGGAGGTAGCGGTCAGCCCTGATCAGATTGAGGGAGATTCTCCTGTGGTTGTTGAACGTGAACGTTTTAATAACCATGAAATAAGGAGACCTTTTACCATCCCGCCGCCCTGTCCGGGGAACGTTCCAGATCTAGCAGCATTCTATACAAACATCATGCGTATTCTCATTGAATTAGCCAATGCCGCAAGATCTTTAACCAGACGTAACGACGTTTTGCAGCTGGAATTAGTGGGTGAAAATCTCAATCGTCACGTCACATTTACTGTTACCGATGATGGAAATATGATCCAGCCTGCTTTCGAGAACTTTCTGGACGATTTAGTACAGTCAAATGCTGATGTACCTATAGACAATAACCTTGAATTTGTTCTTCAGGTAGTTAATGATCCTGCAGGAGGGTCGAAACGTAAGGCTACAGGAACATTAGACTGTGAACTGATTAACAAGAAAATGCATCACCTGTATGTTGTAGATAATACCGATAATCAGTTATGCTTTGCAATCTGCCTCGCACACGTGTCTGACCCTAACCTTACTGATAATCAGGCTTTAGAGCTGGGGAGGAAATGGCAGCACCAGGCAGGCCTCGATGAGCAAACAGCAGTTACTTTTAGTGATATTGGTAAATTTGAAAACATTCTGAAGAGAAAAATTGTAGTGTTTCACAGAACCACGGGCTCTACAGCTCTGTGTAAATTTGAAACCGGTTTCCCTGATCGTTCAAACCCTCTGTTTTTTCTGTTATTTCAAGGTCACTACTATGGGATAAAAAATCTCAAAGGTTTTATAGGGTCCAGATATATCTGTGCATACTGTTTCAACAGCTATCAGAATCCTGACACACTCTACTGTGAAGGCTATTGTCCGGTTTGTCACTCATACCAGTGTATGCAAGAAATTAACAATTCTGTAACCTGTGCAGGTTGTCAAAGAATCTGTTGCAACTCTTTGTGTTTTGCTAGACATAATGAACCCTGCAACAGACCTAATTCTGACAGGCCTATGAGTGACTGTGAGTTGGTAAAACTGTGCAAGGTGTGTAAAAGGGTATACGTTATCCCCATCAGTAAACCCGAGAAACCACACGTGTGTCATGTACAATGCTGTATTTGCGGTGAGAATTTACTTCCCGGCCTAGACATTACATGCGATGATCATAAGTGCTTGTTGGGGCCATCCATTTTGGGCGCACATCTTGACATGCGCAGCTCAACAGATGTCATAGCTCTGACGTCACCGGGAGCATAAACCGGCTGAGGTGCAGAGTTTCGTTGCCATTTCCCGCCTGTCTCACAGGACAGCGCATCGGAGGTGCATATCTGGAGAGACAAAAGCTCGCAGGTGAACATTTGCTCCACAAGGCCATTCCCAGAAGAGCTTGAAAGCTGGAAATCTATCTGATACGAGAAGACCAGGAGATTTATTTACCGATCGAAGACCACGTCAACACCCGCCGCAGGTGGAAACCCACAGAGGTTCTATGTCCAAGGAGAAGAGTTTTCCTCCTTGTGTATGCAGTTGACTAACGGTTCATCTTTTCCCCTCCTGGACGGATGAGAAATTACCGTTTTTTTATCTTGATTTGATCACGGACGCGTGGTCCCCCTCCCCTCCTTTTTCTTCAGACCTGATCCATCCTCAACCGGTGGAGAGCAGAAATCAACATCAAGTAATTTCGTTCTTTTCATATTAAACTGGATAGGTGCATTTAGAGGTCTGTGCAGGATGAGGCAATTAAGGTGATGTAGGATCACCAGTAGCTAATCTAAGGTATTAACTTGTTGCATGCAATACCGATTGAATTATGTTATGCTGAGCTGTGTTTTGATTTGGTGCGCAAGAGCTGCTGAATCGTGCGTGGTTAATGTTTTGTCCGTCTAATCTGAAATCAGCCAGGAGTTAGAAGTTGGACTTTTCAAAGTTTTCATTCAAAGCAACTGCGGTCTGGGCCTCGCCCGACCACTCTTTGTTCCAAATTTTATTGCTGGAGATTTTCCACTGAGTTCCCGCCTCAGAGTTTATGACTTTTTGTTCGAGATTTGGGGTGATCAGCTGGTTGTGGCTAAAGGGGCGTGGCCCCACCGTTTTATCAACTGATCGCTGCAATCGAAACATCAACACGACAGGAGGATTTCTTTCCATTTAACCCAAATTACACATTTTGTCCATAAAACTGCTGGTTTGATCTTCATAGACACTAAATGCATATATATTTTTCTTTTATTATTATTGTTAGGTAGTCATTTTTA
>JAHUTJ010050443.1:0-20423 GCA_036250325.1 Characodon lateralis
TCTCTACAGCCTGGTCCACACCTGAATTCCATCTCCCCTGATTTCCTATCTCTCATTCTCATTGGTCCATACTCCACTTCCCTCTGTTCATAAGCTCTCTGTTCTTGTTTGTTCCTCGTTGGTTCCTTCCGTTCGAATCCCTGTTCATATCTCCGTTCACCTACCTTCGTCTATGTACTTTGTCTACTATGTTCCTGCAGTATCAACTTTGTACGTTTTTGGATTTCTTGTATCTGCAGTGATTTTGCTACGTTCTTGCTATGTTGGAGAACCTTTGGATTATTCTTTAAATAAAGTAAGAAGACTCCTTTAAACATGCTGCTGCCTAGCTCTTGTCTGCACTTTGGTCAAACTAAACCTCAGAACGCGTCACACACGAACTGGAAACATGTTGTGGAAGTAAGATTAAATATAAAGGATGATCATTGCTTCTAGGTGTGATAAGAAGACATGTGAAGGTGTTTTCAACCTGTATTTTTTTGTATTCAGTAAGGGCAATTTTCTCCGTTTACAACAAAAGCCATATTCTTTGGCTGTAGATGAGAAAATGACCCTACTCCTTTCTGAAACTTCTACCAGTATAATAATCTCAATGACTAGTTCTAAATCTTCCTCAATACAGAGATTATCTTGGTATTTTTTTTACTCATGGACTCTAGTGTGTTTCTGTAAATTAGAATAGAACCGCTAAGTTTAATTTTTTTCAACAATTTACTTAAAAAGTGAAACTACTAGATTCATTATACCTACAGCCAATGAAAACCCCAAATTCAGTTTCTCAGAAATTACACAACCAATAAAATTTTGTATTGATTTTTAATATGGACATATTATAGTATGGTGTCCCTTAAACAACCATGGGGAAGACTGCCTGACTGGATAGGTGTCCAGCAGGCCATGACTCACTTCCTTCACAAGGAGGGTAAACCAGGCTCAGAAACCAAGTGGCTTGAGTTCCAGTGTGACGTTTCCACAGTCAGTCATGATCTGGGGTGCCATGTCATCTGCTGGTGTTGGTCCACTGTATTTTACAAGTCCAAAGTTCCATAGTAGTCATCTACCAAGGAGATGCTAATTTCTTTCCCAGCAGGATCTGGCACCCACACTGCTAAAGGTTTAATAAGTATGGTATCAATGCACTCTTTGCTTGTGATACCTCCACGCCACAGCACCATTGATGCACTTATTCGTGCAAAAACAGCCCCAATAAGTATTAAGTGTATTTAATGAACAGTACATAGGGATGCATTATTATGTATTAAACATTATTTTTCATTTCTCCTATAAAATGAATAAAGTTTGGGTTCCCATTAGTTGTAATCATGAGAATTAGAAAGGTTTGAATTAGATCACTCTGTGTGTAAAGAATTTCTATAATATGAGTTTTCGAAATTCTGTTGATTTAATGAAATAAATTGCCTATTCAATGACATTGTTATTTTTCGGCACGCACCTTTGTGCAGGCATTGATATTGCAGTGACAAGCCCATACTAACTGAATACTATCCCAATTCCATCATCATGGATGACAATACTCAATGACCAAACATCAATGACCTGAGGGCCCTTCAAGAAGAGTGGGATGCCATGCCTAAACAGTCAATAAGTGGACTTGTGAACAGCATGAGATGTCTCCCAAGCTGTAATTAATGCTTTTATTTCAATAAACTGTTTCAGATGAGGAAATCATCATTGTATACTTCTACTTAAATGCCCTACTTTTTGTGGGTAGTGTATCTCGAAAAGTTGCGGTCTCTTTGTGACAATAACTGTAATGTGCCACTCTGTGTGAATGCTTACAAGAGGTGTTGTCAGTAGATCCTCTCCTGCACAATGGGACAGGTAAAGGCTTGACTGATTGAAGCACCGCTCTTCAAGCCTAATTAAGATACTTGCTGATTACTTACTTTGCCTGATTAGGATGTTCATTATGTCCCTGGGTGAGAGCTTTCACAGTGGTTGCAGACCATCACTGGTGTTGTTGAACAACATTTCATAGATGAAACGCTTAATGAAGCATCACGGAGCATAATTTATGTGTTGCATCCATCTTGAAAAACATTGTCAACAAGTAGAGTTGCCTGCTGGTTTTTAAAAGAAAAACACATCCACCACTTCAGAGCGTAGACTACAAGTGTTTTTTTCCTGCTGTCCCCATTTCCCATATCTGCCCAGGCTGAAAGACAAAGCTGCCAGGCTTCCCTTCTCCTCCTCCTTCTCCTCTTCTGTTTTTCACCCTCGTCTCGCCTGATCTGTCACCGAGTGTCTCCGAGCCATCACTCTGTCTGACAGACAGTCTCTAAGTCGTCAGTCACTCCGCAGCCTCTCCGCAGCTATTGGTGCTGGCCGGAGGGAACGCCTCCCGAAACAGAGCCGTCAAACTGCAAATGAAAAGCGGCCCCTCGTCGACAAATTTAAGGGGAGAACACCTTGTGTAGAAGCTAAAGATCGCCTCTTACCAAGTGCTCATTAGCAGTGCCAACTTTAACAAAGTGAGTTTAAAAAGTCAGAATGGCATTAGGCATATATTATTTAGAGAATAATTTTATATTTATAAAAAAATTTGCATATGTGACAAAAGACATTGTCTTCTGAATGGTTGTGTTTTTTCTATTTGCTTCCAAGAAAACATGATTTTTTTAATTTGCTTATTTTGTTGAGACATGCAAGAACTCTGTGCTGCAAAGTTTTGTGCAAAGTGTGAACATTAAAGAGTAGTGTGAATAGAAATAACTGGTACCAAGTGGTATTTGTCGCATCCAGTGATGCTGAAGCAGCACCACTCTGCTTCCAGTGTCTATTCTGGTTTTAGCTCAAAGGTGTGCCACACACCAATGTCATGCAGACAAACTTGTTATGGGCATAGTTGCAGATGTAAATCCATTCTGTTCTAACCATGGCACTAACCTTTAGTCTGTGTTGATCAGTTAAACCAGTCAAGTCTCTTCACCTACAAAATGCTCCTTTCATCTCATATAATAACCAAAATTACTAGAAATGGCAATTTACCAATCTGGCTTGTCAGGAGTTAGCCGCTCAGTCAGCTCAATTTTCCCTGTTTTGTGGCTCATACACCCCTAAATTTGTCCAGAAAACAGTGTTAATATCTTCTTGATTGCTGACTGTTTGTCTCCGAAGAAAGTACTTGGTATTCTGTGATATTCTGGCCTCAGTCAGAATAGCACAGTTTCTTATCTTGCCATGTGTGTTGGCATCTTCTATGAAGTACCCTTATGTTGTGTGTGCTGATCTTGTACAGTGTGTTTGCATTGGGATGAAGTGTTCGACTGCATCAGGATGGCTGTAGATCAGTGGGAAGAGTGGTTGTCCGGAATTTGGAAGGGTGTGAGTTCAGTTCCAGGTTTTTCCAAAACAAGCTGAGGTGGTGTCGATGCAGGCAACTTAAACCAAAGTTGGCCGCTGATCTGTGCAGGAATGAGACTTTCAGTCTAAAAGTGCAAGGCGCTTGCCAGAAAATTTGGTTACTTAATGAAAATTAGGAAAGACAGGATAATATGGTTAAATTTGAAGAAGAGAATAGAACATCTCTGGCACTGGACAACTTGCCAAAACAGTTTAATATTTCCTAAAAGAACAAGCAGGAAAAGTAGTATAGTATTTTTGTCACAAATATGAGAAAATGACTTTTTTTTTTTTCTTTTGCTTATGAAGCACAATTTGATACACTTTCTTAAATTGCACTTCTTTTGTTTATTTATTTCAGATTTTAGCTGTCATGTTTGTGTCTCTGGGCTACAAGCTGGTGACGTTTTACAGCTTTGGTACTGCCCCCTTGTCCCTCCGAGGCTGCTTGCATTTAGTTGAGGAAGTCCAACGGAGATGTGGAGCTGTAAATGTATTTCCCTCATTGAAGCATGACAGATGGCTGCATGACACTTGAAAAACACAACAGTTACAAGGGAGCTGCACATCTGTACGCGTCTCAGCAATTGTCAATGTGTTTGTATAAACAAATGGTGAGCCATTCTCAGTAAAGATAGACCCAGCAGAGCTATCATGGTTAATAATGTGTCAGTGAAGATTGATGGTCATCAAAAGGGATCGGGCAGGTGCTGTGTGAGTATTTTTGCACCTAAGGCTGTGGTTTTATATGCAAAACACCCACATTGTTTTCTGCAACCTTTTGTTTATTCTTTCCTCCCATTTCTATCAGAACTGCACACATCAGATTTTATACTTTCCAAATGACAAAAGAAAAAAAAAAAATTGAACCTACTTTCTTGTTTGGAATGTTTGCACTATGTTTTTCTCTTTTGTTTTGTTTGTGTCAGTAACCACTTTCAGCATCATCAGATAAACAAAGGCAATGTACTGCTGGTCTCTTCTTCAGTTTGTCCTCAGCTGACAGACTAGGCACCTCTGACGGCAAACGTATGAGTGAATAAAAATGTCTGCAAACCCACCAAATCCTCTTGACAACTGTTTGGTGCGGGGCACTGTTTGACGTGGCATCCAGCACAGTTTCTAGTCCAAATATTCAACACCGCTGGACACACAAATGCCGAAGTGACCTTGTTCTAGCATGTGCATCCACCGATGACGATGTTTGTGTGGTTGAGTGAGCGCCTTGTTGGGTTTATGTATTCTGTGTACCTTTAGTGTGGAGCAGACAGTGGATGTGGTGTGATGGTTGGGATGAGGAAGTGTAGATTTTGTGATGCTAGAATGTATTTAGTTTGGAATATACAGTACCTTAAAAAGTACTCACACCCCTTGAATGTTTTTACATTATAAACAAATACTTTACAGAATTTCTATGGATTTTCTGTGACAGACCAAAACAGATTAGGGTATAGTTTTGAGATGAAAGGAAAATTAGGTTTTTCAAAAGTTTACAAATAAAAATCTAAACTGTTTAGCATGTATAAGTATTCAGTTTGTTTTACTCTGATATCGCTATCGAAAGTCTGATAAATAGAGCCCACCTGTGTGTAATTTATTCTCAGTATAATTAGTAATTGTTATATGAAGGCCTTAGAGGTTTGTTAGAGAACAGTAGTGAACAAACAGCTTCATAAAGACCAAGGAACATATCAGACAGATCAGGGAGAAAGTTGTGCAGAGGTTTGTAGCATGGTTAGGTTTTAAAACAAAATTCCAAACTTTTAACTTCATAAAGCCCACTGTTTAATCTACTAGGCATGTACGACCACCTAAACTGACAGCCCAGGCAAGAAGAGCCATAACCGAAGAAGCAATCAAGAGGTAGCTCCCAGGTAACTGGAGGAGCTGCAGAGATCCACAACAACTATTATTCATGCAGTCCTCAAAGCCAGCCTTTATGAAACAGCTAATGGCAAGAAAAAAATACATTGTTGAAAGACAGACGTATGAAGTTTGTCATACTCAACTTTACTAAAAGTTTATTTACAGAGCCCTTTTAAAACCAACAGTAGTCGACCACAGGGCGGAACAAGACAATAAAAGGAAATTAATAAATATAAACAAATAACTTTTAAAAAACAATATGAGTCGCAGGATGTACAATAAAAATACATTATTGGAGTGCAGCCCAACCTGGACTAAACGCCTTGGAGAAATAACATGTCTTTACGAAAGATTTGAAACTCCTAAGGGTTGGAGCAGATCTAATGTTGATGGACAAGCTATTCTTAAGTCTAGGGGAAGCAGCCCCAAAGACTCAGTCATCTCTTCTCTTTAGCTTGGTTTTAGAAGTATTCAGCAGAAGCTGGTTAGACAAATTATAACTTCCATAGGGGACACAGCAAACATGTGGAGAAAAGTGCTCTGGTCAGATGAGACCAAAGCTGAACTTTTTGGCCTACATGAAAAACACTTTGTGTGGCACAGTGCGCATCACCCTGAACACACAATCTCCACTGTGAAACATAATGGTGGTAGCATGACTCTCTGGAGATGTTTTTTTTCAACAGAAGATAAGAAGATGAACAAAGCCTAAAACAAAGTAATCTTGGGTGAAAAACTGTTAGAAAAAGAGGCAGAGATTTACCTTCAAGCAGGACAATAACCATAAAAATTGCAACAAAGGTACAATGGAATAGTTTCGATAAAAGCATTGTCATGTGTTGGAATCGCCCAGTTAAAGTTCTGACCTAATTTCAACTAAGAACATGTTGCAAAGTTGATGTTCACAGACGCTCTCCGTCTAATCTGAATAAACTTGAGCTTTTTAAAAGAAGAATGAACAGAAATTTCGGTCTCAAAGTTGGTAGAGACATACCCTAAATCTCTTGCAGCTGTAATTGCAGTGAGAGGCAGCAACACTTTTGAGATACAATATGTATTTGTAAAAAATGTTGAATGCAATGTATCATTTGGTGGATGTGAAACCTTAACTCCATATGTAAGTATCATAACCACAATGATTTAGTCTAAATCTTTTGGTAGACAAAGGATTTTAGATTTGATAAAACCTGTCTTCAAATGATTGCTTCATGATGATTATGTAAGGATCTCCACAGATGCTTGTTTTCTCTTGAGGTAAAGAAAAGACTCAAGACCTGCCCCTATGTTTCCTAAACCAGTGGGTGGTTCAGCAGCAAATAGGCTTACAAATAGTCTTAGTTTTTTCTTTCTGTTATTATGATCCAACCTTGGGATCTTATATTTGTTAAATTAGGTATTTCTTAGTTTGGAGTATGTAGGGTGTATTGGGACTGATGGCCATTTGTTCTAAGCATCTGTCCCCCTGCTGTATCTACAGATCTCAGAGCAGCAGCCACACACTGACACTAAAGCCAGCTGTTACAACACAGTCTTGTGAGATTAAGACTAGGAGAAAGGTGAGATAACATTTCCTGGGTGAAGACAGTATGAGCAGAGATACTGCTACAGAGAGTTAGTTCTCATGGGACCAACACAATTGTTTAATCACTTCACATCCATCCTCTATTTCACCGTTCCGTCCCAGATACCCTGAGTAGCAAGCCAACATTAGAAGATAAGTTTTATCTTTTTGGTTTTCACATGATTTTCAGGTTGTCCTTTTAGACCCTGCTTCACTATCTGCTTCTTATAATGTCATTCTGTTTTTTCCCCACCTTGTTGTCCTCTCCATTTGTTACATATTGACCATTTAGGTGCCTCTACATGTTTCTGTCATCCTCTATCTTTGTTTCTTAATGTGGTATCAATGAAGATAAATGTGGCTCTACATAAAATATCTATTATACAGAGTAAGTCAATATGCCACCATGTAGCAGGGACAAATCTTGTCTGATCCCCCTAAATAAAATCCACTGCAACCACCTACCTTCAGAAGTTACCTAATCAAGATAAGATATATCTTTATTGTCAATGTCACTTTTGCATTAGTAGATAAAGTTCACCTCTGTGTAATTTAATGTCATTATAAACACAGCTGTTCTATGGAGGCCTCAGGGATTTGTAAGAGATCATCAATGGACAAACATGGAAAGCATTAATTGGAGAAGCAGCAAGGAGGGCATGGCAATTCTGACAACTGTGGCTGAAATGAGAGAGATTCATCATCTGGGTCCGGGGGTTGGTTGCCCCTCTGGGGTATCAGTACCTGGACCTGGGAGTATAGGGTATGTGAAGGGAGTGCGAGTGAGTGTACAGCGTCCATTGGCAGGAGCAGGATATGTTTTCTGGAATATGTTTCTTTATCAAGTTCATTTGATAACTTTGCTGGTACAGCAATATAAAAAACTCTTGCGTTAATCTTCACTTCAAACCAGAATGTCTTTTCAGGCCTGAGTGCCAAAGTTTGTAAAAAGGGACATTAAAATCCAAGCCATTACATTTTGTTTTCTTAGTAAGAATTGCTTTTGACACTTAAACATACAGGAATAGTCAAGGCAGTTTGCATTGGCATCAGGTCTGGTGAAAATGTCCGTACTTTAAGGGTCATAGAAGGGTCACAGGGTTCTTCAGTGCCCCTTAAACATTAGCCCCACTGACAAGTTTAACCTATGCACATGAAAATTGTTACACATATAGCACTCCAAAAAGGTCTCTTGGAGACTAAACCCAACAGGAGGTTGAATATGTTGCATCCTAGCTGCCATTTTAACCCTTTACAGATAACTCAGAAATTTTTACATAATGGCTTCAAACTTACGCAAACTATGGTCTCAAGGAATTAGATATCTAAAGTTATCTAAAGGAAAGTTGTTATAACTCACAAACATTTCTATGATCAGACGTTGTTAGATCTTGAACAAAACAGGTAATTATATTGACATTACTTAAGCCCCACCTGAGGTAGCACATTTTATGCATGACCACCATTATTTGACGAATATGACCGTATCAACTTCAAACTGTCAGTTGATGGAAAACAAGTTTCTACTTGATATCAACAACTGTGACTTTTCACTGGGAAGCCTCCCTGACCCATTTCACCTACACACATGTAAATTGATACATCTATACAACTCAAAGATCTTTTGGAGCAGAAAATCTGTTCCGAATACAAGAGGGAGTCAGGTATTTGAATCAAGAATGCCTTTTTGACTTTTTACACAGGTTTTATTTAAACAAACTGCTCCAAAAAAATGTAATGTATGGTCCTCAAAACTCGATCAGCATGCCTGACAAACCTGGATGTCTATCCATGAAGCACACAATAGATTTAACACACACACAAAAAACTAAGCCTCATCAAAAGTATTATTATCAATTGTACAATCTTACAAGTTTGAGTATCAAGACAGTCCACTCCTTAATCTAAATGGAGTGTTGTGTTAAAACCCTTTCGCACCACACATTGAGAACGGCAGGTGACATGTTTTACTAGATGTCTATCTTTGACCTTCTATAACTATATCAGCTTCAAACTGACTGATGTCAGACAACAATTTAATGTTATATGATTCCAAACCTTACTGGCAATCATGCATGTTACACTCTAATGTCTGCCAGTCCTTCGCTAAACAGGAAGCTAGTGTAACTTTTAGAGATACGTTCCAATTTCACCTAACTTGTGATTTAAAAGCAGACCTTAGCAGCATTAAAAAACTATTAAACTCAAGGGATGAAACTAGCAAGATGTTTTAAATAAAATACTGAAAGATGGTGTGTTTCTAATACTTTAATTCTGTGCTGGAGTTTTTTTCCTTCCTGTTTTTTTTAAAGTATGACTTTTAGAAGCTGTTCATCTGTCAGAAGCACAAGGCAGCAAGTCCAGAAAAGGCTTTCAGAAAGTCTGGAGAACAATTGATCAAGATCTCTCTAAAGAAATGTCAAGATGGATGGCTCTATGAAATCAAAGATGAAGACATTTTGGGGTAGTTTGAAAATGTATAATCCTTCATGTCTGTGTCTTTAATACTTCATTGTGTCTTTAAAATATATTCCACTAAAAAGCACTGATACTCTCAAAGTTACAACTTCATCAAATAAGATGCTGTCCAAAATGCTCAGCTATTAGATGTACTGTATCTTTGTTATTTTTGTTCATTAGGAGCTAACATAAATGACTTGTTTCATAATGTCTGTTTAATTGGTCCTTTAATGGATTCTTTTTTTAGACCTAATTGGGGTTTTGTAGTGTAGCCAGCAGTCCTTTCCACCTGCAGGGATCCTCGGGTCGCTCTCAGGTGTCTGAACTGATTACCTGCTCGTGTCTTTGCACTCAATCTGTCAGTACTGTGGCCGTGATGGCAAGTAAAGAAGTGAAATTGCAGGAGAACATTGTGTTTGTGTCTTTGTCTGTGTGTGTGTTCCTAGGGAAGGTGTCGGCATTGAGCGCCATCTTTCAGGCGGCACCACGACAGGACCCATCTGCCAGCCAAAATGGGGGATTGGTCTCCGGCAACCCTGGCATAAAAACGATCTGTCAACTCACTACTCCCATTTTAATAAGCCTTTTCTTCTCTCTGCCTAGTTAATATGCTTCTTTGCTCCCCTTTTCCTTTTGTTCCTCAATTTTGTCACCTCCCTTACAATTAGAACTGATTATTTTCCTCTTGTGTAAAGTCTTGTTTCCTCTCACTACAAATAAATTACCTTTATTGTTACATATTATATAAAAATAGCAAAAATCTATTTTTTTCATGAACTGATGTAGGATGTGTGTATTTTGTAAACTACATTTTTCATACATCCGTTAGTTAATCTTTTTAATGTGTCTCTAAACTAGGTGAAGGAATACTAAAATGTTCTTAATGATTTACATGCAAAGTAATATATGGCAAAGTATGATCTGCTTTTTAATAGGTTTTGAAATTATTCGAACTCCAAGCACAAGTGTAGAAAAACAACAGATTTCAAGCCGTCATTGTACATTAGTTAAGGACCCTTGGTGCTTCCATAAGATTTAAGATGGGAATGTAGTTGTTAGATGTTACTAATTAAATGCATTAATTATATGATTACATGATTACATGGCCAAGAGGTAACAATTTTGGTATTTTGCTGGTATGAAGTATATAGGTGTTTGTTACCACCGTGCCAAGGTGGAAATACATCAACAATGGCTTTGGAGAAGCAGCTCTTGCTGCCTATCCATCTTGGAAGAATTGTGATGCAATTTGCAAACAATCTAAAGTCCTTCACTCTATAGCTCTCATTCCAATAAATCTGTTCCAAGCTTAGAATGGGCCCAGAGAATATGTAAAAACCCAAAAAGCACCATCTAGGCCTCTGCAGGCCTCAGTTGACATGTAAAGTGGTAAGGTTCATCAGAGGACCATTTGAAAAATACTGAAAGAGCATGATTTGTTTTGAAGGGCAGCCAGAAGAAACCTCCTATCTGTAAAGAGCATTACAGCTTGTAGCTGAATAAACTCCAATGCTTTTGGTGACAAAATCATTTGGGCAGGTCAACCTGGAGTAGAGATTTTTGGAATCCTGTCTGGAGCAAAAAAACAGCACAAACACATCACACAAGCATAATGCTGGAAGGGTAAGTATTTGAGCCTGTTTTGACACTTTGAGTAAACCTTGAAGTCTCCTATATACCAAAGTAGTCTAGAATCACATGAGGTCATTTGTCCAACAGCTGAAGCCAAAAGTGAGTTATGCTAACTATAAAGCAATGTTTTAAAGAACACAGTCATGCAGAAAGTGACTACTGGGAGTTATTGCTAAAGGAAGTCTTCCAAGCCGTTAAATAATGATTTGCTGTTGCAGACACACATACCTTTTAAATTTTATCTTTATCTTTTTTTCTTTTACGTAACAGTGTCCTGTCCAAGCAGCTTATTTATCGGCAATTGTGGGTCTGGTAGCCTTGGAGTACCAGTGGCAGATTTGCTCTACAAAAGGGGGAAAACGAACCAGTAATATCATTAATATTACCAATACACTCATTATATGGAATATTATTATAACAGTATTAATAGTAAAATAAATAACAAAGATGCATCTACTGCACCCACAGACATACTAATGTCTCTTAATGTGTAAATGTGTGATTGTGCCTTCTACATGTGTGCCTTCTCTATGTGTGTATATGTGTGCATATTTCTGCATCTAAGTGTGTGTAGAAGTGGTGGACAAATTGGACCAGAGCTGCAGAGGAAAGAGGTGAATGCCACCACTAAGGTCCCTTAAGCTTTAGAACGTGGATAAGAGCCACAGTAGTGCAGCCCTGCACAATACCCAAAGCACCCATTTAAGGCAAACTGCAAGGACACACCAATGCACAGCCCCTGGCAGCCCACAGAGGGCAAACACACCAGACAGAGCCCTCCCACACAAACAGCAAGCCCCCCAGACATCCAAGAGCAAGATGCAGGCTCTACAACTCAAGTCATGCACCCTGCGCCAGCCTGCAAGACACCAGTGGTGACCCTCCAGAAAGCCTATCATAGGGCAACTATCCCTGCAAGAGTAAAGGTAGTACACCACCATGCCACTGGAAGGGTTAGTCCATAAACCCCACGCATCATCCCTTCACCAAGAACCCAGCATGAAGCAGAACCGCCCAATAAATCTCCGCCGTCACACATGCCACTCCAGACGGGCCCAGACCAGCATTAAATGGCTTGCAACAGCAAAAACACAATCCAAAACTCACAGGAGCCTTTCAAGCATGGACTGACCATACGGGCCTTCATAAACTTATGGGACCGACTAATGTGGGAAGGGATAGGAAGGAAAGAAAGATGGCCCCCAACCATGCTCAACACATGCATATTTTTATCTTTGTTACTGTTTGTTTGTAAAGGAGGATGTGGATGACTAAAGTACATAAAAAATGGGGGGTGGAGTTACCTGGGGACCATCGCCCCACTGCTTTCGTACTGAGGGACCCCGCAGCCCCGAACCATGCCCACTCTCAATCCCTACATGATTACTGTGCAGTTCAAATTAAAGAGCCAGACAAGGATAAGCTTAGTCATTTTTCAAAATAATGACAGTGGGAAAAGTGCCATGTGTTTATGAACACCTAACGTTAGATTTATTAATCTTACAACCTGAAATATTCGACTTTATCTCACTGAAAAAACAAAACTTCTTTAGGGCTGTTGAAAACCAAGTGTAGCCATCTCCTGTTTCACATTTAACCTGTTGACACTGCGTCCTTGACCTTGGCAGGTTAGGTTTGTCTGACCCCTTGCCTCTTCAACTCTATAATGAAGGAGCCAAGGCAAGAGTCACATGTCTTGCAGATGGTTGATGTCCTAATACTCTCTTGGCCTGCACACCAGTTAATTGGCATGTGATTATCATTCTGTCGCTGCTGGAGTGTGACTGACCGAGATTCTCATTTGGTGGCTCAGTCTTTCACAAGGTAGCAGGAACAAACATAAGCAGATGCTAAGAGTCTATAAGTATTCCCACTGCAAAAGGGCAAATTTGTGTTATTCTGCTTATTGTGACCTGATCTTTCCTTATGAGTCTATGCCAGTTGTGGATGTTTATTCCAGCTTACTGAAGGTCGCTGGGTCCAACCCTGAGCTATTTGGCAGCAAGCAGAAGGACCACCATTCCCCTGGTGGCCAGAGTGACCAGCTTTTCTGAAGCAGGGGGTTTACTTTCTTTGTTTAGCTGTGGTGTCATAATGACTGCCACAGATGACTGTCAGGTCTGGTTTGGGATGACGAGACACCTGTCCGGTTATTAGCAATCTGCTCTACGTTGCCAGGACCAAAATACTAAAGTGACACAGCAAAATTTCAAAATAGAAACACTAGTTTGTTGATCAGCTAATGTTTTTCTTCAAAAGTTAAGTGTTTTAGGGGGACTCCTTTTTATCCCCAGGGTTTAATATATTATGTGTGTTAACTTATTAACAATGTAAAAGGAGTATCCTTTCCTGGAGAAATAATTTGTCTGGTTTTATTTATGTTTATCAAAAATTGCATGTTGAAAATTCTTTCTGTCCTTTTCCATTAGCAACAGAGAAATCTATTTGTTGTGCTGGAAAGTCCAGAGTGTAAATTGGAGACCCTTAGGTGAGGCAACAAACTGTTTTGTTTATGATTCTTCTTTGAAAATAGGCATGACAGTAATCAAACCCTTCTTATTCCACTGGTATTTTCATTATTTATGCTTGGTGATGAGCTAATCTTGAGCTCTCTCCACAGATTCAAAGGGAATGAATAAAATATCAAAATAATCATAGTAATTTTAATACTTTTCAATAATTTTTTTTTTAACTAAACAAATGTTATTATCAACAAATATTTAAAATAGAAGTTATATTTGGATATGCAGTGCTATGAAAAAGATTTTGCCCCCTTGCAGCTTTCTTCATTTGTTGCAGTTTTCAAATGATAATTTCATTTATTTAGAAAAAGAGTTGTTCAAACCCACCTGGCTCTATGGGAAAACATAACTGCTCCCCAAACTTAATAACTTGTTGTGTGTTGGGCAAGTGTTTGCAGTGACTGGCAATGAGACCTTTACATTGTTCTGGAGGAATTCTGGCCCGTTGTTTTTGTAAGTGTTTCGATAGAGTTTAGGTCCAGACTTTGACTAGGCCCATTAAAAACATTCTTTTTTTTGAGCCAATCTGAGGAGAACTGGTTTGTTTGTTTGGGATCAATAATTTATTGTTGCAATAGCATTAATGGTTATACAAAGACAGTTTTGTTAAAACTAAAACCAACAAAAATTTTACATTTTCATGATTTTGCTTTATAAACAAGAAGAACTATGCTTCAGTAGAAGAAAAAAAAATTAATTATGTGGTTCCATTTAGACAGAAATTATAAACTGATTAAATATCATTGATGTTAGAGGCATTAAACTCTATCAATAGGACTGACAGTGGAGCTCGCCTGCTTAAATCTCAGGTAATAGCAATTCAGTAATTATTTGTGTCATTATGCCCCCTCTTCTACTCCTCCTTCCATTTTTCCTGCTCTTCCTCCATCTCCCATTGGCAAAGCATAATCATCTGAGTTATCAATCATCACTGGCTGCCTAAGGCAAAGACTTGTAATACCTGCAACGACAGAAATGATTCATACCCATAGTTTGCTCATTAAATCAACACAAAGACATTGCACTGGTTCAAACATTTCTTCCCTGCCTTAATGTTCGACTATGATTTAGTATATTAAAGCATCTAAAACAGTGTCAGTGAAGTGGGGAAAGTGTCAGGATGTAACATTTTAGACTTTGTATTTATTCTAGTCCTAATGTTCTCTGCTTGTTTCCGGTTGTTTCCGTCGGTGTGGTTTTGGGTTTGTTTTGCTTTGTGGTCTGGGTCTACTTATGGGCTCTTTGTTTATATTTGGGTTGCCAGATCTTGGGTTGTTGTTGTTCTTCTGTTTCCTTTGGTTCACAGTTGTTCTAGTTTTCCTGTGCTTCTTTTGATTGTTTGTCTTTGACTATGGGTTTGCTTTGTCTGTGTGTCTCTTTATTTGTTGGTTGGTTCCTTCGCCATGTGTTAGTCTTGTTTTTAGGTTCACCTGCTCCCTCTGCCTCCCTGCCTCCTTGTCTTACCTGTTCTCAGTTCCTTTGATTACCTGCCTTTGTTCTCCTTCAGTATATTAGTTGGTTTTGTTTCATTGTTCTTTGGTGGTTCCTTCGTTCACAACTCTCTGCACTACCCTCGTTCATGCAGTTCCTGCAGTGTCTAATGTAAGTTTTTGGATCTGACTCTGGTTAGTACCTGCAGTGTGTTTTTGTTACATCTGTGAACTTTGAATAAAGCTCTGGATCTTTTCACAATGCTGCTGCCAAGCTCTTGTCTGCGCCTCAGTCCACCCCAAAACCTCAATGTGACAGAAAGAATGATTTCTTTAACAACTTGGTATAGTTTAATAATATCCATTAATTCTCTGAACATTATCTGCTGTCTAAGGTGCATTGTTTATTTCATTTTGAAAATTGTGCAAAACCTGATTTATTAAACAATGATGCATCCTGTTAGAACAGTCAAACCTTCAGAGTTTGCAGAGCTTGTCAAATATTATTTTGTTCGTTTGAGCCTCTCCAGTTTACATGTCCATTGTGTGGTGTCTAAGAAGAACTAATGCAGATGAACAGATCGATTTGAGAACAACTACTTCAAGCTGTTCCAGCAGTTTTTACAGATGATCAGCACAACACATCATATGTTCTGCAGGCAGAACTCACTTCCAGCACTGCATTGTTAAAAATGAAGTGATACTATACTTGTGCAATCATAAGCATATTTTGGATGTGGAATATACGTGTAACCGTACAGAAACTTTATTAAAAAGTGCTGTGCCCTTGGGTAGTTTAAGAATACTGCTGGATATGAACTGTTGTTACAATGGCATCTGCAGTTAAGGCTGAGATCCCAACAACAATCAGCACTTCCACTGTGTGGGAGTTGCTGATGTGCTCCATGTTCGCTGCAGGGAAAAATAAGACCGTGAGGTAAACCTCAAATGTCTGTAGCATATGGCAGTGAAAGATGTGGGTCTTTTTTTTTAAATCTAAATGTATTATTGAGCAACAAACTGTGAGCCAAGCATGTTTTATTGAAGCATAAAGTTGCTTAATAGAACATAAACTGTTCCCTTTAGACACATTTACAAGTAATCATGATATAAAATTAGCATTTAAAAGTAGCATTTATTCGAAGCCTCACCTTGGCTCAATCGTAAACATGTCTTATTTTTGCTTTCATCCTTGTGAAACCAAGAGAAGTTAAATGATCTGAGGAAAATGTGCTGCTTTAGGTTTTGTGACTGGACATAAGTTTTCAAATTTAGTACACTGCCAAATGTATTCACTTGCCCCTCCAAGTTATCAAATTTAGTTGGTTCAGTCACTTGGATGACCATATATGTATAAAATCAAGCACCTAGGCATGCAGACTGCTTCTACAAACATTTGTGAAAAAATACTGTGGAAGAACTTGACTGGCCAGCAGAGTCCTGAACCCGACAGAACATAGTGGGATTGAATTGGAGCAGAGACTGTAAGGTAAATCTATTTGTAAAAATCACCAATTATTTAAAACAAAAATAAACTAAAAATGTTTAGTAATTTTATTTTTTTAACAGGTTTTACATAGCAAAAGTCTTAATGTCTAGTTTAGTTTTATTGAAAACAAGCAGATAAGGAAAATTAGCTCAAACAGAAAAAGTCAATAACAGATACTTAGATTGTTCACACTTAATTCATAATTCTAAATCATACAAGCATGGTCACAATAATAATAGGTCTGATTTTAAATAGACAGACATTTGAAGCTACCAGGTTTTCTAAAACATATTATATATATTTGTCTTTATAAGTGTTCTTCTTGACCTGAGGTAGAAAATACTGCTCAACAAACCTTGTAAACAAAAAGGCAGACTATAATGACTTCAAAACTCTTTTAGATGGAAACATAAGGATGAATTTAGCAAGTAATTGGAAGTTTCCAAGTCAGCTGTTCAGTAAGTGAAAAAGACTTACAGAACATATCACATGCTAACCTTAGCTTACAATAACAACAGGAAGTCTTAAGAAAGGTATCATCACTGTCAAACACATTCTACAGTTTTTTACAGTCCGCCTCTGGAGGGAAAATATAAAACATATATTTCTGTTGTGCAACAATATGTTTGGTTTGGCTATGAATAACTCAGAGCAATGCTCATTTCTTGCTGTCTCTAAAAGTAGGTCCAACACCGCCAGTATTTTTTTCCTAAATCCCTCGCAAGAGGAGGCTTTAAGGTTTCCAAAACAAGTCCCCAAATGAGTTTTGCGGAATACCTCTAGTTTTACAGCAATTTAAACACATGCAATGACATTTAAAGGTCCTTAAGACATGGCTGACTGTGAACAAAATGCTACAGAAAACACCTTTCTTTTTGAAGTAACCCCCCATGTCTGATATAGTTGGAAACTAGAGAAACTCCCATTTCCAACAAGGTATACCTCATCTTAATAGCATCTTCTCCGGTGACGTTTTTTGTGTTTGCATAAGAAGCACTAGGACTGCGCTAGGATTCATGCTGGGCCCAACATGGTTTTTCTTACTTTGGATCAGTTGATTGTATCGCTTTAGTAGAGTTTTATTTTTAGGCAAATTTGACTCACAGTAATGGGAGTTACAAGTATCAGCAAGAGGGGAATTTGCACCTCTCACAACCTGGGCTTTATTGTTTCAGTATTATCTCAACTGGGTGATGAAAATGCTGCTTATCACCTAGATAAATCCCTCTTAAGGCAGCATCGCTTTATACAATTGCAGTGTTATGGGGCTTTCCCTAACACAGGCAAATGCAGCTGACAAGGAATTGATTTCTTTTTAACAGCCAACTGACTATGATACAGTTTCTGCCAGCCATTCCAGGCAGCTATGTACTGAATGGGATGCCAGTAATTTGTGGTTGTTGTGTTGGGTTTTGGGTGGAGTATGGTCTAGGATGGAGAACACAACCTGGATATTTCCCCTTTAAGTCATAAAGGAAGTTGTTTGTCCTGCCTAATAATAGTAATAATAATAATAATAGACAAAGATAAATTAGTAATAAAAATGAATGAACTATTTCTATCATGTCAAACAGACAGCTGTCCTAGAGAAGCTGTGTCAATTTTTTGTTATATTTATTATTTCCTCATTTTGTACCATACAGTGTTTCTAATGTTATAATATAGGATTATTTACTCTATGATACTAAATATTATTGATTTTTAGTGCCATGAATGTTTTGGCGGGGGTGTAGGTGGAGGGGCAGAATCAATCAAAATACAGGTTTTCCACATCCAAACTGCCTGTTTAAAAAAAATATTTTTATTCTGAGGTTCCACTGTGCAAAATGGTTCCACATATATTTTCAATATGTTCAGAATAAATGTATAAACCCCAACCTGGTATGTTCACCCCTCTGAAGGTGGTTGAGGCCTTTATTATTGTTGTCAGACCTCTCAAATATAATTTACAGTGTGGACTACTGTTCATAAACAAAATGTATTGATATATTTCCACAAATAACATCTGTATTTTGAAACACTTGGCACAAATACATTATTGATTTGAGAATAACATTGTGTCAAATAATGTATTTAGCATTTTTGCCAGCTGTACCACAGCTTATTGTAGTAGAGCTTATAGCATTAAAGTGCAGTTCAGTAGTCTGACATTTCTGTGTTAAAAACTGTTTTTATTTGTCCCATGTAATAATCAAATTTCTGTAATAGCTGAATTTGGTGTTTTCATTAGCTCTAATGCATAATTATCAAAACTGACAGAAATAAATGCTTGAAATATGTAACTATTTATCATGATTTTATATAATGAGTTTCAGTTTTTGAATACATTTACTGAAATAACTTTATTATGAAATTCTAATGTATTAAGACGCACCTGTACATCATAGAATTTAATAAATTAAAGCAGGTGTCTCTGCTGAGAAACTAAGGTTTAAGTGCATAAATGTTGGTTGACCTAAAAAATTCAACTCGGCAGTGTGATGGTTTGAAACTGGTTTCCATACTATTCCCTTTATCTTTATCTCTCTTTTCCTCTCAGAGGCCTCTGACAGCAACTTATCAAGCATGTGGTGAGCTCCAGGTTGGAGGTTATGTATCCCGATGAACAGGGGGGACTGAAGGTGCTGTTTCAGGATGACCACCTCCTTTGGGTCCCATCTGTCGGACAGTAGGGTCTGACTATTCAGTCCCATAATTTGTATGTACAGAATGCGAAAGCAGGAGGTGAGACTGATTACGATCCCCTGTGTTGATAATTATGAAAACTTGCATGCTGAGTGTTAATATAAAGAGACTGTCTGTCTCAGGAAGCAAACAGTTCTGATCCTACTCTGTGTGTTTTTATCTAAGATATCTTTTTTTATCCGAGAGCTTCCCAGTCTGCACGGCTTCAGCTTTCATAAAATATCTCAAGTTCAAGAGTAAAACCAGATATTGAACTTAAAAATTCCCTGTATTAAAGACCAACATTTGATATACAGCATGTTAAGACATTTTCTTGGTAAGTGTTTTCTAGTCGGTAGTGGCCTTTATTTTTTATTTTTTTTTGACAGTAACCGGACAGGAAATGAAAGAGAGAATGGGGGAAGACATTGTCAGGGATAGCATTTGATCCCACATCAGCTTGAGTCGAGGACTAAGGTCTCCGTACATGGGTTGCGTGCCTAACCCTATGGGCCACCAGCATCGTGGCCTGTGATAACATGGCTTGCATTAAAACATTTCTCATTAAAGCATTTACGATTCTTTCCTGTCTTGTCACATAGTGTATGTAACAGATTCATAAATGTCAGCAGGCCTGCTTATCCACTTAGCTTCTGCCTTACCTGCCATATTTTTCTGCTCACCAGCCATACCCAGGCAAGCCTACATGCAAAAAGTTTCATTCAGTTCACTTCAATTCAGTTTATTTCAAACAGGCCCAATTTAAAACAAACTTAATGAAAAAAATGTTATGTTTTTACAAAGGATATTGCAAATTTTGGAATATGGTTAATGAACAGAATCCAGAAAATAATATAATGTCTAGAAATGTCAAATTCTGTGTACTCCTTAATAAACTCCACTAATAAATTACTGTATATTAATATTTAAATCTTTATTTTATAGTATTTTATTTACCCTTTATTTAACAAGTCAAATGTTTTGCTTTTGTATTTTAAACACTGTACTACTTTTCATGGCATACCTGTGTAAATCACTTATTTTGTCTAGAATTTTCAGCAAATTACATTTTATGTTTGAATGATTTGAATTATATCTCACATACATTCAAAACAAACTGTTTTCGTTGTCTGATGAGCTAACCCCTCCCTCCTACTTCCCTATGTCTAAAGGGATTGCTCAATCCAGCTCTCCATCCAACGGGTCCGGACTTCCCTAAACCTGAAAGATCTTACTAAGCAGGTTTAATGAAAGTTTTGTTTAAGCTGCTGTCGGAAAATGACTCACCTAGCCTCTGACAGCCTTCATTCAAAAGTCTCGCCTTCTTCAACTGGAGGCCTGGACGACTGAGTAGCCTATCGCAGTCATCCACACTTTCAACAGTCACTTTTGTTCACGGCTGCTCATTCCCTAATTTTACAACTGGCTCTTGGTAT
>JAHUTJ010050444.1:0-20767 GCA_036250325.1 Characodon lateralis
TGAATACCGGATTCTTTCAACAGTAATTCATCAGTACTTAACTTGTGCATATGATCGCGTGATCTTATGACACCCTTGGATCCAGTTTGAAGAGTTTGTCTTTTTGCCAGCAAAGAGACATTAGCGCACTGTCTCACCAGCCTGCCTCACGCAGAGTCTGGATGATAGAGAAAGGATGTAGCAAGAGCGGTGCTTTTATTTGGCCAATGACATCACAGGAAGTCCGCTGCTGCCCCCCTTTCCCCTTCTGAAGTTGTGCTGAATGTTGGTTAAATGTAATTTAATTTGAAAGTTCCAGAAAAGTTTGTACTGGAGTTTTAATGTTGAAATCCATGGCTGTGGACCCAACACCTGTTTAGTTTATTGTTGCATCCAAATTGGAAAACCGTGTGTGTTCCATCTGCTTCTTGAACTGCAAACCATGTGGACTGTCTCTCAGTCCGGGGTGAAGTGAGTGAAGCCTCAGACTTCGACAAGAGGATGCCGAAGACAAGTGCAAAGACATGGTTATAAGGAAACAAAGAGGAGTCATTTCAAATGTTTATCAATTCCAGCAAAGAAGTTTTATGACACCGTTAAAATCTATGCAATCAGTAAATGTCTGTAGATAAAGCTGTTGGAAAATTAAAATTCCCCAAACTAGAGTGGCTTGAAAAATTATTCACGTTGTTGCAATTCAACCACAAACCTTAATGCATTTTATTGGAATTTTATGCGACAGATTGAAGCAGCTTTAAAGGAAGATTATACGTGGTCAAACAGTAACATAAAGACCAAAGAATACACCCGACAGCTGAGGGATAAAGTTGTGGCGAACTTTAAAGCAAGGTTAGGTTAAAAAATTATCTCAAGCCTCAAGCATCAAAAGAATCCTGTTCATCAATAATTTAGTACAACTGCAAACTTACCTAGACTTAGCTGTCCACCTAAACTGACAGGCTGTGCAGGAGAGCATTAATGGTAACTCTGGAGGAGCAGCAGAGATCCACAGCTCAGTTGGGAGAATCTGTTGGCAGAACAACTATTTGTCATGCACTATAAATCTGGCCTTTATAGAAAAATGCAAGAAGATACCAATTGCTGAAGAAAACCCATATATATACCCATACACATATATACACATATACCCATTTATGGCTTACATAAATCCATGTGTGACAGAAAACTTAAACTGCACATGAACCTAACATTACCATCTCCATTGTGAAACATGGTGGTAGCGGTGTCATAGTGTGGATGCTTATCTTCAGTAAAAACAGGGCATAGCTGGGCAGGGTTGATGGGAAGATACATGGAGCTGGGCAATCCTGGGAGAAAACCAGTTAGAGGCTACAAAATATTTTTACACTGAAGCTGAGATCGACTTTCCAGCAGAGCAAAACATAAGAGTGTTAGAGTGACCCAGTCAAGGTCCACAACTATTTCTTACCAAGAATCTGTGGAAATACTTGCAAATTGCTGTTCACAGACACCCCCCATCCAGTCTGAATAACCTTAAGCTATTTTGCAAAGAAGAATGAAAAAAGATATGTGCAAAACTTATAGGGACACACCCATAAAAGACTTGAAGCTCTAATTGTAGCAAAGGATGGCAAACAAATGTTTGACTTAGTGGGGCTGAAAACAAATGCAGGAAACTTATTACATGTATTTGTAAAAAAAAAAAAAAAATCAAAAAACAAACAAACAAAAAAAAAAACATGTATCATCTTCCACTTTACAGTTATGCTCTACTTAGTGATGTCAAGCACATTTGTTATGTTACACTGGGGTTTTGTAGGACCAACGTGCGATCAGGAGCGTGGGAGCCACATGGTCAGTTAAAGTCTATCAGTAATAATTGAACTAGTAAACTTACAGGTAGCAACAGGACATGGAACACCAGCAGGTTTGCAGACAACAGTAAGATCCTCTGGTGAGCAATGGAAACCAGAGAGTATAAAAACAGTCAGGGTGGAGAAATGACCAATGAACAAGAAGAGCTAATCAGGTGAAATATGGAGCAGCTGGTGGAAAGGAGAATGTGTAGCAACTGAAGGAGGGAGGCTAATAAACAGAGATGAGTGGGAACAGAGAAAAGTTCAAGAAAGTAACAAATATTTAAACCCAAGAACCTACCATAAACCAACAGAAAAAACCCTCAAAACTCAAACTGGATGACAATATTCCTACCAAAATATATTAAAATAAGGGTAAGGATGCTGTTAGCACAACTGGATTTGATCAAATATCGTAGTTTATTATGCTTGTGTGAGTCAGTTACTTGTCTTTGTAATGCCTGAAAGTTTATGCTACTCTTTACACTTTGCACAGCCTCTCTAACAAGATGAGCATCCCCCAGTGTAAACATGAAAGCGCACTAACCCGTTTAATGTAACAGTAGTTTAATGAAGACATCAGACACCAACGAGGACAAGCCAAAAATCTATGCGAGATGTCACGGATAGGTCTGGTGAAATCCAACACCACCAGCTGCTTTATAGTTGTGATGGGTGAATGCGGGTCCACTCGCATCGCTGCAAGTCGAGGCACATAGCTGGAACCACCGCCTGGAGGAGAAGACGCACACACACCGAAGACATTCTCTGTATCCGTCAGGGCAGCCGAGTTGATTCAGCCACAGATTACCTTCACGCTGCCAAAGCCGCTTCTCCTTTTTTCCTATTTGCTTGTGCAACTGTTGCGCGTCTTCACTTTGGATAGAAACAGGCAGATTATCCTCCTGTGCGCCGCAGAGCGCACCAGATTTTTAAACCTTTTGAAAAGTGGGAGACATCCCACCTCCCGAGTGCAGTGCGATGAAGAGTTTCTGAGGTGGCAGCTCCTTTCCACTGAGTCCACTTTAACGCTTCCTGGCCGTTTCCAAAGGGGCAGCCCATGTGCAGGCATCTCATTGAGTGTGATTCTATTTTCGCCCAGATCTCTGCTTGCTGGACAAATGCATACAAATGCATTTAGGAGCCCAACGGACAAGGAGTGGACACGTTTCCGCGGCTGCAACGTAAGTTTCAAAAGACAGCGCATTTAACACCGTTCCAAGTCCCAGCAGCTCCAAGTTTCTGAGCATTTTATAAGCGCCATTCTTTAAAGAAAACACGCACTTTATTTTATTTTAGTTTTTTATTCGCATTGCCATCCCCATCTGGAACTGATAACGTTACCTTCCCTGTAATACTTGCATTTGGACGTTAAAAGATTTGAAAACGTTTTGTCAGATGTTTTATTCTTGACAGCAGATGTCTGTAATATGCATAATCTTTTAGAAGCTGCACAGCTGAGAAGAGTTGGAAGAAAAACATTGAGTTGTGGAGCAGTACGATGAATGAGAATGTCTGGGAGCAATGGTGTATATTTAGAGTGGGGATAAATCATTTGTGCCACTCTAGAAAATCAGAACTGTGCAGGACTTAAATTGGTATTATCAGAAGCGACTCTATACCTTCTTTGAAATTTCTTCCAGATATCTAAACAAGAAAGGTGAGATCACAAAGGCTATTGTTCCTCTCTGGGAGGTTAAAGTTTGTTTGTTCTTTTTTGACAATTCAGAGTGAAAATGAGCAACCTGAACATAGAATAAATGTAGGCTTTCTTGAAATCACAGTGTTAGTGTGAATGCATCAGTCGGTATTGACAATATATAGCCTTGCAAAGGTTTCATCAGTTAGGCAAACTCTTTCTAATGAGGTGTTTGTCTCACATGGCAGAATACATGTCCATCCATCCATTGTCTGTACCAGCTTTTTCAGGCATGGAGGTGGGGTGGGGGGCTGTTACATGTGAGGCCAAAACAATTGGCGCATAAGAATGAAGTGGAAGGATAATTATACAAGGACTTCACATTGTTTCCTTGAAACACCTAAAAAGGTTCACAGTTTATTTGTACTCAGCCCACTTCAGACAATACTTTGTTGTACCACCTTCTCCACAATTACACCTGTAAGTCTCCAAGAATCCTGACACTGAAATTTTAAACTCTTCTTCTTTGCAAAAATATCTCAAGCTCATATTTAATGAATAGCATGAGTGGATATGAATTTTCAAATATTGCCACAGATTCTTAAGTGGATTTAGGTCTAGCCTTTTCTAACACATATATATTTTAACCCATACCCTTCCATTGTAGCTCAGGCTTTATGTCAAAGAACTGTGCTGCTAAAAAGCTAACCTCTGGCCCAATTTCAAGTCTTTCTCAGCCTCTAACTAGTTTTTTTCCATGATTGTCCTGCATTTAGCTCCATAAATCTCCATATCACCTTTGGTTAACTACCCTAGTCCTGCTAAAGAAAACTATTCCCACATGATGCTGCCATACTCATATTTCACTGTTGGGATGCTTTGTTCTGGGTGATGTTCAGTGTTCTCCAACACAACTAGTGGGTCACATTTTGACCAAATAGTTAAATTGAGGTCTTATCTGACCAGATAACCTTCTTCCACATGTTTGCTATGTTCCCTGCATGGCTTGTGCAAACTGTAAATAAGACCTTCCTTGAACACTGGCTTTACCATTATTATGCTATCACAAAGCCCAGATTTGTGAAGTGCACAACGAATAGTGCATCAAGAGATTATTCCACCTAAGGTATGGATCACTTATATTGGCCTTGGCTTCTCAGATAAATGCTCTTGTCTGGTTTGTCAGTTCAGGTGAATGAGTATGTCTTGCTAGATTTGCAGTTGTGCCATACTCTCCATTTCTGAATGACAGACTGAGGTGATTTATTGTCTCTAGAGGCATCAGAATATAGGGGGCTAAATGCAAATGCACACACCACTTCTCAGATTTTTATTTTTTATTTTATTTTTTTTATTTCATTTTATTTTTTTATTTTATTTTTTTATTTTTTCTTCTCAAATTTGTATTTGCAAAACAAAATGATGACTAATCGGCTTTAGAGACAACTCCCCCGCGACCCAGTATGGAAGAAGCCAGTACAGAAAATGGATGGAATGAATATGATTTCTTTTCCATGCACTTCACTACTATGCACTACTCTGTGTTGGTATATTACATACAATTCCAATAAAATACACAGAAAATTGTTGTAATGTGACAAAATGTGGAAAGGTTCAAAAGTTTTCAAAACTTTTGAATCAAGGTACTGCAGCTGCTAAAACAAAGCTACTGAGAACGATGACCATCAATGCACCCAAGCCTATGAAGTGTCTCCACAGCTGTATAATGACTAAAATTGTGTGTAATATGTTAATTGTAATGCTGAAAGGTCTGTCCAGACTTTTCTGGTTAGAAAATTGTGTTTGAGGGAACAAATATAATCTTTAGAAATAAGAAATCATTGTTGGTTTGATAATAAGGTGAAATATCAGCTAATTCTCAAGAGGTAGTATTTCTTCCCAGGAAGTACTTGGTGCTCATTTGGTAAATAGGAACCTTTCTAACAAGCATAATAACCTGTTTTTTGAGTACATCAGTTGGAAATCCTGCAAAGAAACCTATTTTTTATGTTAGGAAAGCCCCTTAACAACGGAGGTGCAAAACATATGATTTGTCATTTTTGGTTATTATTTTTGGAAAGTAACTTGTGTGGCATTTTCAAAGCTTTTCCACCCTTTGTTGCAGTATATTCACCCTCTACAGATTAGAGTACGTGTGCATTTCAGCCCATTTAGTCTATTTAACCCTCCAGACATCTGCTGCTTCCTCTAAAACCGGGAAGAAGGCAAACTAATAAAGATCAGTGGAGGTTTACTCACAACTCTTTGTCTGTTCACAGTCTTGTGTAGTAAGTCAATCTTTGCTTTCGTCTGTGCTTACCTTTTGACACCATTTTAGTTAAGTGAATAATGCAGCTTCTTGACAATCACATTGATATTTGCATTTATTCATCATCCTTTTGGAATAGAAATTCTTTATGTTTCATGCCCTGGAAATGTATCAGATATTATTTTTTTGCTGGCTGCCATTTTCAAGAGCGATGACAAGCTAATTTATTTCTTTAATAATAAATTATTTAGATCAAGAGGCAGGCACTGAAGCTGAAATGCAGCCAGCAGGAAACGAATGCTGGCTGCAGATCTTCATGTCTTGGAAAGTTTGCAAACCATGCAACACCAAAATACCTTATTAGCATGGGATGTAATACTTCTGGATTAAAAAACAGTTCATATTCAAAAACTCAACATTAACTGATTTTAAGCAAGTTTAATGTTCATTTTAAAAGTAAATTTACAGCAATGTGATTTTTTTATGCTAAATTTAATGTTCTGAATATGAAGATGTTTCGATGAAATATTCATGTGCCAAATTTGTATTGATGCTTAGAATTCATGGCTCAATCTCTGTCAGAGCACCATGTATAGTTGAAACCAGATATTTACATTTGTCACTGTCTGAAATTCAGCAATACTGAACTTTTCCTATTTAACAATACCAAAATTATTTGTAATTGCTAAATGCCAGAACAATGAAAGATAATTTGTGAGAGATGTTTTTTTTAAACTTAATAAAGTTTACATTTATTTCCCTAGTGTTTGGAAGCACTTTTCTTTAATATTTCCAGGTAATGTTCTTTCCTCATGGTACAATCTATTTTGTTAAGTGCACCGGTCCCTCCTGCTTCAGAACACCCACCTAGCATGCTGCTGCAAGAATTGTACTTCACAGTTGGGATGGTGTTCTCAGGCTTGCAATGCTTTCTGCTTATTTTCACAAAATGTAACAATGGTCATTATGGCCAAAAACTTGGCTTCTTTCTCTGATTGGTTTTTCAGCCCTCCAAATGACCAGTTTCACTGTAGATAATAACTCTATCTTACCAGCTTCAGCCATCCTTCCAAGGTCTTTTGACAAGTTCAGGAAAGACACAGAACCTGTCTCTTTCCTGAACAGTAGGATGGCTGGACATTCACATGGTATCTATAGTTGCCCTTGATTGTCATCATCAATCATCTGGAAATTGTACCCAAGATAGAACCAGACTTGTGGAGTCTGGTCAGCAACTCTCTTCCTGGTATCTTGGCCAAATTATTTTGGTTTTCCCGTGATGACACACAAGGAAGCAGAGTGTAGGCTCACAAACTGACCTGAAATCTATCATTAATGCAATAAAGTTGCTTTCTGTATGGGGGTTGTAAACGAACCTTAAATAGAGCACTTTGGTTCATAGCCTGTTTTCTTTTGAAAGAATCATTGTTGGTGATCTAAGCTAATTCTGAAATGGTAATGGTTGAGATCTGTCACTGCTGGATTGATTCTCTGCAGAAGAGGAGGTTACACTTGTGATTATTTATAGTCTTGACATGACACCCACTCCCCACATATTGGTATTTCCCTCAGTCAACAGAGCTGTTTTGGAAGCTTTGTCCTGCATGCAGCAGTCAGCTCTGTTAACTGCAAGGACCGGGTAACATGCTGCATTGTTGGCCAGAAATAGCTTTTTATGCAAAGGCAGAACAGGAACAATGATTCTGCATGTTTGTTTTAGTTCTTTCACATTTTTGTTGTTTGTAAAGTGCTATATTAGACAAAAAATAATTGCTTTTTCATGTCTTATTGAAGGTTATGGAGGATTTCCAACACCTAGTATGCATGTGTCACTGCACTTGTGCTAAAACAATGACCCTAGGTGTTTGGCGTAGTTATCTACAACCCACAAAATGGAGTTTGTGTAAGAGATAGTAGAAAATAATCTAAATAAGTATCAAATGGCCCCACATATTTCAAAAGTAATGTTTATCTTACATTTAGCATTTCTTTTCTTTTGTCAGCATTTAACCACAACTATTTACTTTAGTCTCTTTTAATGTTGCTCTCATTATTTCAACAGATGAATTATTGTAATCATTTATCCCTGGTTTGGTTTTCTTTATTACATTTTCTGGCTCTCCATTCCTGACTGTGGAATGTCACACCACCTCCCTGAATAGTGAACAGGTGACAGTAAATCTCACCATGTTTCAACTTAAGCCAGTCTCTATGTTGTTCCATTAGATTCCATAATGTCTTTTTCTCTTTTTTCCCTCTTCTTGTCTAACTTTGATTGTATTCGTCTTCTCCCTCAAGTCCACAGACCCTCAAAGATCTAAAAAAAAACAAACAATGATGCCTGTCTGTAGGTCTGCTCACATTGGAAGCAGTTTTTTGATCATCAGTTTGAAAGGGAGTTGCCCATAGAAGATCATGCTAATTGCTGCCACCATGCAAACCAATCTCATGTGATTTACAGAGTGTCTGACTTTTAGTCTTGCACAGACGCATTTTAAAAGAGCAAGACGACTGTCTCTTCATGCCTTACAAAAATCCTCAACTCTGTTAAGAGTTGGAAAATTATGACCGGTTATTATAACTACTCTATCTTGTAAAAGCAGCTGTTACTAAAGACATGATTGATTTGGTTGCAAATTTTGGTTTTTACTCTTATTTTGTAGTAAGTAAGGATGTAGGTCTAGAGTTATCTCCCTGTTGTGTTGACGGTCAACTAATAGATGCGTACCAACAGGCTTGCTAACAACCTAATTTACAAATGCATTGAAGAACTCTGCCACTTGTAAACTGTCAGCAGGGCAGCATTTTGGGTCATCTATAGAAAAGAGAAACTGTAACAGATTGATGGACAAGTTACAAACGTTTTTTAAGTACTGCGAGAATTGTGCAACTGGCCAAACTTTACCCACAGTGTCTGCTTCAGAGCCTCGTGTGAGTGCATACAGGGTTATTCCACATTATGTGTGAAAACACAAACAAAATAAATAATGTTTTTTGGTTTTTTTTGCTCTAGGGCCACCGTAGAATGAAACAAAATTACAGTTGAGAAAAATGCGCAGCCCCCTCTAATGAACATGTCAGCATTTCAAATGTTTTTCTTAAGTTCTTTTAAACAGGGCAAATACTTGTTAACACTTTATTTTAAATAGTTTTCAAATTTTTTGGATGCCTATATTATTTTACTTTGCACAACAAGATTATTCCCTCAAAAACATTTATTCATCTGTATCCTTTTTTTCTGGATAACAGCCTGCAGTAGTTTGCTTTAGCTTTCTACAAATAACACATCTCCTTAGGAATTCAAGATCATTCTTCTTTGGCAGCTCTCAGACGCTCCTGTAGATGTTCATCTTTAAAAATTTTCACACATTCTTCACACATTCTTTCTTCTTCGTTTCTTCTTCAGACACACCTACAGTGGCGTAACGTCACAAAATGCAACCCTGCATTCCCTCTGCATGCCTCTCAGCTGCTTATTTGAACATAAAAATGTCAAATGAAAGTGCCTACAGAGAAGAGGGTAGCTTTTTAAGGATCTGCAGGTTGCTTTTTGTTGCATTCTTTAACATTTTTTTCTTTTCCAAATCAACCATGGATCCAGTTATTTGCTAGCGGTTTAATAATGTGTAGATCATAATAACAAAGCAAGACACTGCAGTGACATCACATTGTGCTACTTTGTGCTAATTTAGAAGGTCAGAAACTCAATAAAATAATACCAAACAGTCTTGATACTGTACATTTCATGCAGGCTTTATAGTAACATTTCTAACCAAACATATATAAAAAATTTTTATGTACATGTATTATATTGTAAATTAAAAAGGTGTGTTATTGTAATACTGACAAATTTAGAGATATTAAAGGTCAAAAACCTATAAAATGGAGTATTTCTTTAAATGATTCCTTAAATTTTAATCAAATTATTATTTGCATTATTATATTAGTTTGCTGTCACAGGACAATTCCAAATTCAGAAACAGCACAATAAACCAAACAAAACACGTCGCTTTCTGTTTTTCTAGCTTGAACTGTGCATCAGATTTAAGGAGGATGTCGTACAAGCTTCATCGATGTGCATTCAAGGTCATCCATATTAATTTTATTTTGTTTGAAGATTTCTCAGTTTTACTTGACATTCATATCTATATCTGATTAACTGTGCAAATAACTGTGTAGGATTTGGCAGTTTCTGTAAAGTGTACATTTATATTTTCTGTTTGATCCTCACGAAATAAATGTTCTAGTACAGAAGGAAATTCAGCTTTCTTTTCATCAAACTATTTATCACAATTCATGATTGATTTTCTTTATACCGTTGTTTCTTTTTTTTAGATGCTAATGAAGATTTTCTTTTTTATATAAACCCATTTTCATTTAGCGATTTTATAGGGTTTACATATAGTCAAAAGCAGAGACCCCAGTTTCTGTTCTATTTTCTGTTTTGATTTTTTTTCTAGTTTTGCCTTTGTTCAATTTTGTTTGTTGCGTTCTGCTCTGTATTGTTGAACTAGCTGAAGTTTCAAAACATTTTTTCTTTCTTTTGTTTAAAGTCTTCTGCTATAATTTGCCAATGTGTGATACCTCTTTAAAATGTGCATGCACTCTTTGAAATGCAAACTAACTTGTATATTTAGACTTGTAAGTAAATAAACTTTTGTTTAGCACATTTCACAGATAAAATCACAAAGTGGTTTACAGAGTGCAAAAAAACTCTTGTATGGTTGTCACATTAAGAGATGTTAATATAGAAATGCCAGGTTCATGTTTATTCCATAATTTCTTTGCTGCTTGTTCATAAACAAACACTGTTAGAAGAACAACAAAGGCTTCCTACATCAGATGTGTCTGCTTTATCTATTTGTAATAAAAGTCCATTGCAACAGTGTGAAGTAAATACAAAGTGAGCTGATCTCCATAGAACACGGTTGATTAAACTCAAAATTAAAGTTTATATCATTGGTCTGTGAAATTGGCTGGAGTATCTCTGCTGGAAATAAACATAATAAGCTGAATGGTTATGAAAAAGTATAAAAAGGGTGGGTGGGATGAAGCACTGTTATTAGGTTGGATTAGAATGTTAAAAGGCACTAATCAATTTAGCACGTGATTTCAATCTGGGGTTCTTAAACAGTTTTGAACTGCAGATACAGATCTTAATGGATTCTGGCTGTTCGTTAAGAACTATAATGCCAAGATATAAAAAAAGTTTTAAAACATTGTTTTGCATTTCTATCATGCAAGCACATTAATTACATTGTAAAGTACCCTGAGATGGCATTTGCTATATATAAATAAACTTAATTTACCTGAATTAATTATGTAAGGATCAGAGGTGATGTCTCATCGCATGTGTATAAAAACTAGCTTTAACATCTTGTGTTAGTAATCAGCATGGCTAGCATTATTAAAGTGTGTTTATCCTAGTGATTATAGACTCTTCTTTTCTGTGAGATTTTAAAAATGCTGCCAAAATGTCCAAATCCAGCATGTTCCATGACAAATATTTCAAGGATCAAAAGAATGGAAAAGAGCAACTTTGTTGTAAACTATTCAGCCTTCCTAGTGGTTGCTGAAACTATCACTCTGTCGCACGCTGAATGGACGACAGACATGTCTCATCCTGCCACAGAAACTATAGCTTTCCATTAAATACTTTCCTTTAGCTCTGTGCTGTCTTTATGTTAAAAACTTTATTAATTCTGGCAATAGCTAACTTGGAGCTTTCTTCACTTGGTAGCAGCACCAACACCAAGGAGTGCAACAGTACTGTGCTATCAGTGATGAGGGTGAAATGAAGTTGAGTGAAGTTTTTGACCATTCGTTGAATGGTCAGGGCAAATAAATTGACCGGATTCACTTCCCTGACAATTTCTCTGAGTATTTCCATATAAGTAAAATAAAAAGAACAGAAGGGATTAGGAAAATAAAAAGGATTTAAAAGCTTTGTAAAATGAAAAATAAAAGGAGATGGCCTAAGATGAAACATTACACACCTCAGTGTTTGCTTGTATACAAATCTTTATATTTCCATGATTACTTTTTCCACCCTGTTTTCCTCCTAGTTAAAATGCTCCTTTCTTCTTTATGATCACTTTGTTCTTTCCACAGAGTTGCACATTTGACAATAGGCACTTTGTACTTTCTTAGACATGTTTTATTTTTTCCTTTGGACAGCCTTGTCCTTTTCAATGGAAGGTATAAGCAGACACAGATGTGTAATGTATTTCAGGAGTTAAAAAAGTCTAACAATTGTACAACAGTTCTTAGAAAAAATCCTTCAATGTTTTGATTTTGACTCAGTAATTTGTTCATTTTTACAAATTTATGTTTAACATGTAAACCATTCTATCTATCATATTAACATGTTTGTCCTTCTAGGTGGAACTTTCTCCTGCTCCTGTCATTATGCTCAGCAGTACCTTCTGCAGAAAACAGCTACTCTACTCAAGGTAAACAGCAATGCCGCAGACCCAGATGTGATTATAGGCAACAATTGTCTTTATTGTCATTTTACTGGGGGATACAACAAAATTGTAACCATGCAGTTACATGTGCGGTATTTGGAGAGTCATGTTAAATCCACAGGACATCTTTCTTGGATTTGCATTGTTTATGAAAACATAACTAGTTTTTTGTGCCTTTTGATTAATTATTATCATACACACAGATATAAACACTTTATCCTTGTTAATTTGCTTCAGTAATCACAAAACTATCTCAGAGGTTTGCAGATGTTCATCACATTCTAATTTAAAGACTTCTACTCTAAGGAGTGGGCATTTAGTTTTTCAAAAAAAATGTCATCACATTTGATTTATTCTGCTTTTTTCGTTATTTATTTTGGTAACTGGATTCAATATTTGTATGTGTAAGTGATAAGTTAGATGTAAGTGAAGTCCCAGCTTGTCAAAGCCTTACATTTATGTTTAGTGTCTACAGCTCCTCTGACTGACTAGAGTGCCCAAGGGTGCAGAATTGTCCAACTTGCATTGTCATTTCCCCACATATCTACCGTAAACGGCATGAGCCCACTCCAAGACAAATCAATCCATCATTATGCAAGGTGGAGGAATGCACACAGAGTGAAGGGGCAGCTTATCTTCAAGTATGGGACAGGTAAATTGGGATCTAGTCTAAATTTGCCAACAGGCAAAATATTCCCAGGACTTATCAGTACCTGAGAAACACTTCTCTATCTGTGCTGAAGGATATTTTCCCTGTGAATCACTTGAAAAACATTGTTCTATGAGTCTCTTTTCTGTCAGGGGTGCTTTTATTTTCTGTCCTCATAAAACAAGAAGAGCAGATACAATGCCTTCAAAAGTATTGGCAATCCTTGAAATTTTCCACATTTTTTAATATTAGAGGAACACACTTTCAAGTATTTTGGGGGATGAAAAACACTAAGTACTATATAATTGTGAAATATCAGGCGTTCTGATATTTTTTCACAGATAAACAACAGTTGGTAGCACTGTTGCCTTGCAGCAATAAGGTCTTTCTGCATGGGGGTCTTTCTGCATGGAGTTTGCATGTTCTGTCCAGGTACTCCAGCTTCCTCCCAAAGTCCAAAAACATGACTGTTAGGTTAACTGGTCTCTCTAAATTGTCCTTAGGTGTGAATGAGTGTGTGCATGGTTGTTTGTCCTGTGTGTCTCTGTGTTGCCCTGGACCCATGTCAAGGGTGTACACTACCGCTTGCCCGGAGACTGCTGGAGATCAGCACCAGCACCCCCATGACCCACTATGGAATAAGTGGTATAGAAGATTAATGAATGAATAAACAATCTTAAATGTGTAAAATGCATTTGTATTCAGTTTCCTTTACTCTGGTACCTCAAAATAAAATGCAAGGTAACCAACTGCCTTCAGAAGTCACTTATTAGTAAATCTAGTCTATGTCTGCATTTTCATCACATTATAAATCCTATTGTTCTGTAAAGTTCTCAAAGGTTTGTTAGAAAACACAACTGAAAAACAGCATCATTAGGACCAAGGAACACACCAGATAGGTCAGGGATAAAATCATCACCAACAGCATTGCTAAAATGAGACATAGTAGTGGTAATATCATGCTGTAGAATGCTTTTCTTCAGCAGGGACAACGAAGATGCTTAGAGTTGATTGCAAGATGGATTGAGTTAAATAAAGGGCAATCCTGTAAGAAGACGCTACAACAGGACAACACTAAACATACAGTCAGAACTACAATGGAATGGTATAGATCAAAGCATTTGTTACACTTTCCCAGTCAAAGGCCAGACCAAAGTCCAAATAAGAAGCTGCTGTAATTGCAGAGTATGGTAGTTCAACAAAATATTAATTCAACTGGAATCACCAGCTCCTGAGCTTTTTTGTCTTAAGCTTAAGTTAACAGGATGCAGTAACTTGTTACATGAACACATGGTGAAAAGGAACCATTTTGCTGCTTGTAGACTATCCGATTGCTGTTATCTGTCTCTTACTGTGTCTATGCAGCTACTGTTGGTGAACAAATATTTTTCCAAACATCCTAGTTTTGATGGTTTTACTTTGCATACAAAATATTTATGAAAAAACTGTTAAAAACAATTAAAAACTGCAAGGGTTGGTCATTTTACATAGCAGCACCAACAACTGTTGTTCGATGATATGCTTTGTGAAGCTTAGAGCTTGTAGCAAACTTGTGACAGAGGTCTATGAAAACCTTAGACCAGCTGCCAAGACACTGATAAATGACTTTGTGTACTCAGCAATTGGAGTCTCAAGGGAGAAAATCACTAGAGCTCTGCACAGGAATGGATTATAGGGTAGAGACCCAAGAAGAACTCCACTTCTGCAGAGGAGACACCTTCAAGCCAGAAGTATATTAACTAAAGACACTTATCATACTTTATCACTGTCATGTTGTCTTCCAATATGACCATTACCTAATGCCAATGCTGGTAAGGAACTTCCTTCAGAAGACCAAAGTGAAAGTTGCAGACTGACTTTCATAAAGTCCTGACTTGAATCTCACTGAAAATCTGTGGGAACAAAAAATGAGAGTCCATGCCAGAAAGCTATCAAATCTGAAGGAGCTTGAAAGTTCTGCCAAATAAGTATGGCCTGGGATTCTTCAAGAGATGTGTCAGAGACTTGTTGAAAACTACAACAAACTACTGCAGACTGTTATCCAGCAAAAAAAATGATACACTAATAACTAAAAGCGTCATGGGGCTAGAAATGTCCTCCTCCTCATTCACTCAAACTGTATTTTGTTTCTGTTTGTGTGTCTCATGTCTCATCAGCACACAGAGACTCAAAAGTTAGATCAGTTACAACAGATGCCTGATATATCTAGTACTCATATTAGTACTTTACTGTTAATAATATTGCAATTTATTACGTTTCTTTCATAAACAAAACAAACCAGTGATTATGTAATGTTTTTTGGTCTTTGGCAAGCTGTGCAACACCTTTAACAAATTATAAATTAATTCTTCCTACATGTGAAGTGCGAAAAGATGAGAAGGCTTTTTTTGTATAAATATCTGAATACAGATTGTTTTAATAAACTTTAAAGGCTGGCTTTCTGAATCCTTGTGCTGCCTCATGCATTTCTAGTTATTTCTATTCTTCTGGACTGCAGCTGTGCTCATCCTACTATGGAAAAACAGAAATGGGATCATGACCATTTGTCTCTGATATTTTCTAAAGTATCTTCTAAATGACATTTAAACATAAGAATGGTATGAGGTAAAGTTTTAGCAGTAGAGGCCTTGTCATGAATGCTAGAAAGTTTTTTTTTTTGACCCACCTGCAGAATCAGACAGGACTAAGGAGGCAGTTTAAATATTTATTTACGACAATATTGATGTATGACTTCAGGCAAATGGGTTTATCTGCGTCTGGGAAAGGGAAAATGAGTTAGCGATGGTGGCAAAGATCTCTGCCAGTATGGTGCTCAAACAGGTGGCTTACCGGGTTCAGGATAAGGCAAAAGCTGAAAGGGAGGTTAATGCTAGCAATTGATCTGTGGGTTTGAAGGCATGGGAGCCAAGTGATCTTAAGAGTTCCGTGGCTTGCACAGAGTCTGAGAGTGGACAGGCAGGTAGGGCTGTGGGAGACGGAGTTGTTTTGTTTGGTCCAAAAAGTCTTTGCAATGTCCTTATTCTTCTGCCGCAGGGATTTCTGTAGGCAAGGCATTAACTGGACCTTTCCTGAGAGGCACAGAAAGCAGCAGATGATAAGCTTACAGGAGAAACAGGCAAAAACATGAAACGAGACAAAACTATCAAGGTACAAGTTTCATTAGGAATCAGTGGCTAGAGTCTACCAGCAAGGTTGCTCATCAGGTGAAGACTAGTTGGCAAACAGCGCCTTAAATCTCCAGAAGCCCAGATTAGATGATTTACAACAGGTGTGCTGTCAGAAGCCTGCAGTCACTCTCATCAGCAAAGATCCTCAATTCGGGGGACTCCACACAAAAACATTCACACACAAAAACCCACCAAGGTCATCACAAGTCTGCCCTTATAATGCTTGTATACCTTAATAATACAAATCAGTGCATGTCTAGTTGTGGCTCCACCACAACTTTATTTCCACAGATTGCCGTCACCAAAAATGCACCTTAAGTAAAAAAACAAAAACAACAAAAAACAATACATACCACAGCTGCAACAGCAATTGTTGGCTGATATTTGTTCTGCAAAGCAGATATAGGTTTTCTGGAATACACTATAAAAACATTGGGATTTCAATTATGGGAATTCCAGAATTGTCTGGCACTCAAATTACCGGCCCTAAGGCACTGAAATTATTCATCTAAATAATACATTTTGCTTTAAGATATTATTCTGCCAAGAAAGTATTGATTTTACAAAATGTAATAATAATTTTTAATAAAAAGAAATTAAGTTATAGCGTGTAAAACTCACCAATTTCCTCATTTTCCAACAGGAGTGGATATTCTCTATCAACTGGGGCTTACAAATCAAAGCAGAACAGACAAGTCCTTCGAGAGGACAGCCTCACCTCATACCACTTACAGCAATGTCCCCCGGCCTTCGAATATCCCAGTTCCTGGATATGGGGTTGTTTTCAACACAGACTCCATCTATGAGATCCCAGCAAGCAGTCTGTTCCATTCAGAGTTTGGAGTTGAGTTTTCTTTTGTGATTAGCCTGAGCTCCTGGCGAGCCAACAGTGCTTTTGTGTTTAGTGTTAAAGATGGCAGGGAGAGACTGCATTTTGGCATTCAGCTGCTGCCACAAAAGGTAGTAGTCTACACTACAGAGAAATCCTCCAGCTACTTCACCCACAACTGGCAGGATGGACAGCAGCATGCCTTTGCTGTTGGTGTTCAAGAACGTTCAGTGTCCTTCTATGAGGATTGTGGAGCAGTGCAGCAGCGAGAGCAGACCTTGGGGAGATCTCAGAGACTGGGAGAATCTGGGAATCTCTTTACTTTGGGTAGGATGAACTCAAAGGCAGCTCCTTTTCTTGGTCGACTCTGCCAGTTAGACATCTATCCTTCAGCTCAAGCTGCTTCACGCTACTGCGACTACCTTAAAAAACAGTGCCGGCTGGCCGACACTCATCGATTGCATTCGTCGCGTTCTGGTTTGGATTTTGAAGCCAATGAGCATCCTTCTAACCCTTTCATAAAGACCCCTGTGGAAGTAGCAGCTACCAATCAAGTTTCTGATAAATTTACAACAGCTTACAAACTGTTGCTAAGTAGTCAAGTTGACACTCAGTCTTCAACTCTGAGCCCAACAACACAACTACACCCAAGGGAACAAAGTCACATTTTCACACTGAAACCTTTAACCTTCTCCAAACCTGATTTGCTGGAGCCCAACAGCCCAACACAAGCAACTCTAAGCAGGCAAGCATTGGACTTTGCCCCCAGTAGAATGATCACCACTACAAAAAGCAAGTTGGCCAAAAAGAGTCAACTCAAAGCAGAAACAGATCTCTCAGATAACAGTACAGAGGAAGAGAGCGACTCTAAAACTCTAAATATTCTAGAAGTTTCTCCAGCTCTTATTTTTCCAGTCAGGCAAGGTCGAATGAAAGAAGGACTCAGGAAATACTTTAAGGACTCAAGCCACAGGCCTCAACACACTCATAAAATTCTGGAGTCTCATCTAAAAGCCAATGATACCACTTTGTACAGAGAAAACCAGGTCGACACTGCAGAACATCATGCTTTGGATGGCAGCTATGAAGACATAGACTATGGAGGATATGATTATCCATATGAGGAGCCAGAAATATTTTATGAGTATGAAGATGGCTTCCACGGTCCCAAAGGAGAGCCGGGTCCTCCAGTAAGTGTTTAAATGTGTGATTTATAAACTTAGAGATTCTGTAGAGCTTGTTTTTTCCACATGATCAAGCATTAGATACAGGGAAATCTTAATTGGTTTAAAGCCATCGAATACTTTATGTAATATGGCTTTTCAAAAAAAAAACTGTTAAAAAGTGAGGTAAAATAAAGCCGTAGCCTTTTCTGATAAGTAGTACTTAGGATTTGCAAGTATGTCAGAGAAACATACTGTCATGTGAGATACACCACCTTATTGAATGTCAAACCTGACCATACTCATATTTGTGATTCATCAATATAAAATGGCATGTTAAGTAGTTGTAGGATGAACTCAAAGGCAGCTCTTTTTCTTGATTGAGTCTGCCAGTTAGCCACCTATGCTACAGCTCAAGCTGGAGTGGTGTCCAATCTGTTTTTGACACACCTTAGTCTAGGCCCATGCAAGGAGTCTCAAACTCCACTCTTCGAGGGCCAGTGTCACTGTGACTAACTTCTAGATATGTCCCTGGTCCAAAATGCCTGAATGAAACAGCTGAATTACCGGCTAGTTATGCACCCAAATTCTACAAAGTCCTGCTAATGACCTAGTTATTTGAGTCAGGTGTGTGTAAGCAGGTACATATCTAACAGCTGGAGTACATCGACCCTGGACGACTGGAGTTTGAGACCACTGGCTAGGCTAAACTACCTACTGAACATGCATTTTTGTCAATCCCTCTGTCTTTAGGTGGTTTATTTGCTTGACAGTGGAAACTGAATATAGCTTTTCATCTTCAACCAGAATTTTGGCATTAAAGCCATGCCTGGCATAACTGTGTTTCCACTTGTAGAAATCTGATCATTAATCAATTAATTCAAGAATCCTTCATGAGGACTAGTAGATTGAGGCACGTGAGGTTGCCCGGTACGGCGGAGCCGGGGTCCCACCCTGGAGCTGGGCCCGGGGTCGGGACTCGCCGGAGAGCGCCTGGTGGCCAGGTTGCTCCTCGCGGGACCAAGCCTGAACGAGAGACGCGAGGCCATCCCCCAGTGGGCCCACCACCTGCAGTTGGAACCGTGAGGGACCAGTGCAAAGAGGATTGGGCAGCGGATGAAGGTGGAGACCTCAGCGGCCCGATCCCCGGATGCTTAGGCTGGCTCTAGGGACGTGGAATGTCACCTCGCTGGGGGGGGAAGGAGCCTGAGCTTGTGCGGGAGGTCGAGAGATATCGAATAGAAATAGTCGGGTTCGCCTCCACGCACAGCGTGGACTCGGGAACCCATCCCCTCGAGAGGGGCTGGACTCTCTTCTACTATGGAGTGGCCCACGGGGAGAGGCGGCGGGCTGGGGTGGGTTTGCTTGTTGCCCCCCAGCTCAGCCGTCTCATCTTGGGGTTTATCCTAGTGGACGAGAGGGTCCCATCCCTGCGCCTTTGGATTGGGGTCAGGTCTCTGACTGTTGTTGCGGCCTACAGGCCGAGCCGTAGTGTGGAGTACCCAGCCTTCTTGGCATCCCTGTCAGGGGTGCTGGATAGTGCCCCTCCCAGGGACTCCATTATTCTGCTCGGGTACTTCATCGCCCACGTGGGATCTGAATCAAAGTGGTGCTTTGTTATTGGACTTTTGTGCTAGTCACGGATTGTCCATAATGAACACCATGTTCAAACATAAGGGTGTCCATCAGTGCACTTGGCACCAGGACACCCTAGGCAGGAGGTCAATGATCGACTTTGTTNAAACATAAGGGTGTACATCAGTGCACTTGGCACCAGGACACCCTAGGCAGGAGGTCAATGATCGACTTTGTTGTCGTATCCTCAGACCTTCAGCCGCATGTTTTGGACACTCGGGTGAAGAGAGGGGCTGAGCTGTCCACTGATCACCACCTGGTGGTGAGTTGGATCCGCTGGAGGAGGAGAAAGCCGGACAGACTTGGCAGGCCTAAGCGCATTGTGAGGGTCTGCTGGGAACGTCTGACGGAGCCCTTGGCCAGGGATGTATTCAACTCCCACCTCCGGGAGAGCTTTGACCAGATCCCAGGGGATGTTGGAGACATAGAGTGCGAGTGGACCATGTTCTCCGCAACTATTGTCGAAGCTGCTGCCCGTAGCTGCGGCCGTAAGGTCTGCGGAGCCTGTCACAGCGGCAATCCCAGAACCTGGTGGTGGACACCGGCAGTAAGGGATGCTGTCAACTTGAAGAAGGAGTCCTATCGGCTGTGGCTGGCTTGTGGGACTCCTGAGGCGGCTGACAGGTACCTTGAGGCCAAGCGTACCACGGCCCGAGCTGTGGCAGAGGCAAAAACTCTGGCCTGGGAGGAGTTCGGTGAGGCCATGGAGAAGGACTACCGGTTGGCCTCGAAGCGATTCTGGCAAACCATCCGGCGCCTCAGTAGGGGGAAGCAGTGCTTCGCCAACACTGTTTATAGTGGGGGTGGGAGGCTGCTGACCTTGACTGGGGACATTATCAGGCGGTGGAAGGAGTACTTGGAGGATCTCCTCAATCCTGCCATCACGCATTCCCTGGTGGAAACAGAGGCTGGGGACTCGGGGTTGGACTCTTTCATCACCCAGGCTGAAGTCACCGAGGTGGTTAAAAAGCTCCACTGTGGCAAGGCTTCAAGGGTGGATGAGATCCGCCCTGAGTACCTCAAATCTCTGGATGTTGTGGGGCTGTCATGGTTGACACACCTCTTCAACATTGCATGGCGGTCGGGGACAGTGCCTCTGGACCGGCAGACTGGGGTGGTGGTCCCCCTTCAT
>JAHUTJ010050445.1:0-20761 GCA_036250325.1 Characodon lateralis
GAGCAGATCCAGCCATGGACCCAGAGGCCCAAGACCCCGGGACACACCACCCCCCAAGCAGAGGCCCGACAGAGCCCAGGGGGCCAGGCCCCGGCAAGCAGCCACCGGGAGTGAGCCAGCACACACCCGGCCCCGAACACCAAGAACTACAAGTACACCAGCAGGCAGAGACTTCAACCACCGGCACGTAGTGTGGCGGGGAGGTAATAGGCCCCCCATAATATGGGGGGGCCTAAGCTGATCCAGGAGAGGGAGCAGTCCAAGACCAAACCTGTCACAAAAAAAAAAAACAGGCACATACAGTCACAATCACCCACCCTCATGCATACATATAAAATCACTCGCACCCAACGTAAAGACAAACAACAATGGACGTCATACACTCACTCACACTCCCCATGCATACTCTATACTCCCGGGTCCACGCGCCGGTACCGCCTAGGGGCAACCAGCCCCCGGACCCAGGAGGTGGTCCCCTTCTCTCCTGGGGCAGAGACAGGCAGACAGCGCCGGCACTGCCCAGACCCGGGTGCCCCGGCCCGGCTCCCGCCCCAAACCCAGTCCCCAACAACCCCCAACCACCTCTGTAGAAGGGGCTATGTACAAAAGAGGGGTCCACATGGCTCAAACCAGCCCACCAACCGGAGCCGCCCCAGGACGGAGCAGTCCCAACCCCATGAGTCTCCCACCCCCGGTGAACCCCAACAAGAACCTCCCCACAGGGCCACCCCCAACAAGGACACCGATATCGAACACATGCCCCCGAACCCAAACGCCACGAATCCCCTCCCCCACAGGGGCACACCCCCACAGGTGAACTCCATAGCCGAGAAGCCGATGAAGCCACACCCACACAGCGCAAGCTCCACACACAGCCCCGCTCTAAGCACCACCGCACCCCGCTCCCCCACCACACAGCGCGCCGCAACGGCAAGGCAAGGGCCCCGCGCAACGCCACCCCCGCCCACTGGTGCAACAGGGCAGACCCCACCGCCCCCCTCAGCCACAAAAAACACTACATCACTGCCACTGCAACGGCCCCCCAGGGAGAAACACTATCCAGCTCAGCTCCACCATCGCCACCCAGCCGATCCAAACGCCAGTGACCCCACATCCTAGAAGTGGACACAACTCCTCCACCCCACAGGATGCAGCCCCTCCACGCCATCCCCCAACCCACCACCACCATCCCCCCCTGGACCGCCAAGCCCGCCAAAACCCCCCAGATAGCGCCAGCAGGCCCAGCCCACCAGTCCATGAGAGGGATACATGCACCAGCTGGCTACCTGGGCCATGCAGGCCAACCGCTCCGGGCCAAGCACAACCCGCCAGCCGTCCTGGTGCAGTCACAAGACATGCTCCGCCACCCTACCCACCCGACCGCCAACCTCAGCCCGGCGTCCGACCATGGGCCAGAACCACAGAAGGAAGCAGTGGAAGAAGGTCTTGGGTTTTAATTCCCAGCCTGAGCGTTTCTGCATGGAGTTTGCATGTTCTCCCCATGCATGAGTACGTACTCTGTCTTCCTCAAACAGTTCCCAACCATGACTGTTCGGTTAATTCTGGGTTGTCAAACTCCAGTCCTTAAGGGCCGATGTCCCAAGTCCAACACACCTGGATGGATGGATGGATGGATGGATGGATGGATGCACGCACTTCTGGCACTACCCCAGACTGCTAAACCAATTTTTCACATGAATGCAGGGGTATGGCACGTACTTGTGTTTGAAGTCTACATTTCCTCAGAGAACATTTTATTTAAAAGATAAGAAAGACATCATTGCCTTCTAAGAAACATGGAAATATGGTTTGAGTGTTAATGGGTGAAAAAATATACATAAAGACTTTTACTCATGTCTAAACATGACAAAAAAAAGTTTAAATAGGCTAAAGAAGATGTCTCTGTTAAGGTTAAATTCAGACAGGATATCTGGGCCAACAAAGTTACATTTTTAGCATATGTTTCAGAGCTAAATAAAGACAAAGACTGACTGACCTGAAATCGCTATAAAAAAGATGTTCATGTATGTTGTGTTTTTGGAGGGTTGCTTCTCGCCTCCATATAGACATCAATGTATGCAGTAACATCCTCCACTGTACGCCCTCTCCAATCATCCTCCTCATAGCCTGTTTAAGTTTCTCCCACGTCTCTCTCCTCTCAGCAGTCATCTTCTTTCCTTACCATCCACAGTCTTAAATCACTCAGAAGATAAGCCTTCCTTAAAATGCACAGCTCGGTTTTCTTCCTTCTGACTCTCATTTCACCTTACTTCTCTCTTTACTTCCTCTTGACTCTGTCGGTCCAACCTCCTCGTAGTATTTTTTTTTCCCACAGTCATCGGCCTAACCCAGCTTTTATTCCTCTTTCTATCTTAAATTAGAGCTGGATTGAAGCTATAAAGCTCCAATCCAGGTCTAATTTAGTTTCTCTGTTCTTGTAAATGTCTCTTTATGTATCCCTACCAAGCTCCTTCTAAGAACAAAACACGACTCCCGGGGGCCGTTTCCCCTGGACTCATTCTGTCCATCAAAGAGTCAATGAGTCACACCTATGGTCCTCCGAGCCTCAACTCTGGATGACTGTACTAAGAGGAGCAGGAATGACCGGCTGCAAGCTGCAACATGCCATACTGTTATTGTCTCCCTGCTGTGAGAGCGTGAGTCCCTACACGTATACTTCCTTTTCTCTTCGTTTAAACCTACTGGTGCATCTCAATAAATTAGACTGTCATCAGAAAGAGGGCTGTGTGGTGGCTCTTGAAGCACTGAGACTACACTTTTTCCTTCCACTCCACTTTCCATTACAAGACCCGGATAGGGCATTCTGTGGAGAGTCAGCTTCTTTTGCACTGAGTTTTTATAGCTGACCCTCCTTGTGCAGTGTGTCAGTAACAGTCTGCTTGATATCTGTCAAATTAGCAGTCTTCCTCATAATTTTGTAGGCACTAACATCACTTTCCTGCAATAAAATCCTTACCATTTTTAACACCAAATCCAAATATTGGGTTTTCATTACCTGTAAGCCATATTAAGCTTAATGAACAGAAATAAAACACTTGACAAAAAATAATTCTGCATGTAATGAATCTGTATAAGTGTTGAACCTTCTGAACTGAAATACCGAAATAAATTACTTTTCAATAACATGATGATGAGATGCACCCGTACATTATACCCTTTGTTTAAGGTTTCATTAGCTTTTTCAAACTGACAACTTTTAATCGTTATCAGGCTTTCCTCCCTCATTTAAAGAGTGAGTTTGCGAGGGTGTTGAGACCAATCTCCATAATTAGGGTAGACCAGCCACACATGGGAGTCCCTCGATACTTCCCCTCCAAGACCTAAATATTCATGAGCCTCTAAACGCCTTCAAAAGCCCAGTAATTATAGACAGGAAAGAGATGGGCAGAGACAAAGACAAAATGACGGAGAAAGCAGCAGTCAAATGCCCTTAACATTTTTTAGAGGGGAGACAATGCAGCAGAGCTCGGTCTCAAAAGAGGACAAAAAATATGTCTGAAAGATTGTGAACTTAGAGTGGCTAGTCCAATCTCATTTTTGGACAAAACACTGAGCCAAAATGAATAATGTCAGTAGATTTTGAGAACACTTGAAAAGCCAATTCTATCATGGTTATGAGATCGGATGCAGTTCATTTATGACCCTAGACCTAGAAAAGGGCCTGATCCACTCCACTCAGCCTGCTTTGTAAGCATTTTAGTTACTGTTTTTTCTAGGCGGTACCTGCTTTTTTTGGGACCTACTCAGTAGCAGGTACGATCGAGGCTGAGTAAAGACTAGATGTGACGTGAACAAACTGGTGTTCACTGATTGGCCATGGGACCAGGAGAAATGAGAAGGGTTTTGAGAAGAAAAGTTTATAAAACTCAAGAGTGACTACAATAATATTAAAGGATCACAAGTCAAATCAGAATACAATTTTATTATTTACAAATTATAAATGGTAAATGGCCTGCACTTGTATAGAACTTTTTCCAAGTCCCCAGAGAACCCAAAGCGCTTCAAACTACAATCAGTCATCCACCCATTCATCCACACAGTAACAGTAGTGAACTACATAGTAGCCAGAACTACTCTGGGGCACACTGACAGAGGTGAAGCTGCCATACAATAGGTGCCACCGGGTCCTCTGACCACCATCAGCAGGCAAGGGGGGGTGAAATGTCCTGCCCAAGGACACAACAACTGAAACAGACAGAACTTGGGTTCAAACCAGTAACCCACCAGTTACAGGATGAACTCCTACCACCTGAGAAACAGTCGCCTTCAGGTACAAACTACAGGCAGGCGGGGCACGGTATTTAATAACATCCTAAACCAGCTGATCACACATAAAATCAGCTGTTCAGACAAACAAATATTTCTCCCAAAACACACGGCGCATGAATATCCTATAGTCAACCTAAGACTAACTTCACAGCGGTCAAAAGGTTTGCACTTTAAAGTCCTTGTCCTCGTTATTGCCATGGCTGAGACTAAAACTTCCCCATCAAGCCCAAAATTGTAACTTCTTCAGGCACACACTTGAGCTTCACCAGTCCAGACAGCAGCGTCCCTCCTCTCTGCTTCTCCTGCCACACCCCCTTCACATCAGAACCCCTCTGCGTTATTTTATAAGTACTGGCTGGGCTGTGGTCCAAATAATTATCCCAGTGGATCATTTTAGACATGAAAAAAAACATATATAAGACATTCTTGCAACCAGTTTGTTTTAAGAAGAGCTGTAGAAGTAGCACTGCTGTAACAGATTCAGCTAAAGGAGAACAAATGTGTTCATTTAAGCTTCATCAGAGAGCAAGAATGCATATCCTGAACAAGCCGGAGCATGCAACTACACTTAAACCCGAACATATTAACCTGAAATTGCTTTTTTTTGCCTTCTGCCTTCACCCCATAAAAACGAATGCCTTGCAACTATAATGCACGACACAACAATAACTGTCCTCGTGACACTCTGACTAATGAGCTGTAGACAACCACATGTTTTAAAGTAAACATTGAATCAAAGACTTGGTGACAAGGATTTTTTCCATTCAAGTTACTCAATGAAATGTTTCAGAATTACCTACAGAGCATACACAAACAAACACGATGCATTCGTAGAGTGACAGCAGATATAACTACATACATGTGGCCCCTTCATACTTAAATTGAGGGGGAAAAATAGAGAGAAATCTTTGAAAGAGACCTAAAAGTATTGGGTGAATGTTCCCCATTCGATGGTTTTGAGTCCAATTAGAAGTGTGTAATATTAGGTGCAAATTATAAAAAGTCCAAATTTATTTTTATTTTTTTTACCTAATCTTCCTGTAGATTACAAATTTTTATTTACTTTATGACTTGAAAGGATTGTTAAAATGCCCCCATTACTTTAAACAGAGGCCGGATTGTTCCTACGTGTTTTTTAAGAAGTAGATGAGCAACACAATATTGCTGAAACATGCAGGACTGAGCAACAAGCCCGACCCGCCCAGTTACATCTGGCTGTCTAAAGGTCACCTGCTAAGAAAGTGACACATGCTTGGATTCCTGGTCTTATTCAACGTGCACTGACGAGAAACTACAAAAAGATTAACTTAAGAAACATTGTTTCTTTCCTTCCCTGCTTGAAAAACCAGACACCACTCTGGAATTTGTTGACATTTATTACACCTAGAGTTGCAAAATGCTTTCATGTTATTATGCAGAAAGATCATGTAAGAATCTACTTACAGTATTTAGGGTCTTCACACAGAGACTGATGTTTACAGTTACTAATTCAAACTATGCTAATATAAGATGCTAAAGACAGCCTAAAAGGTCAACTATATAATCATTTTGACTTTAATATAACAAGACCTTCTTTTATAAACAAACTGAGACATCACCTCTGATAATTATATAAATAATTAATGACAGGAACAAATATTTTGACTGCTGTTAATCATACATCTCAGCTAAAATTGGTATCAGCAGAAGTCAACCACAAACCTCAGATTGGTGCATCTCTACTATGCATCTATGGACCATTTCTCTACGTATGGGGGCTAATCCTTTGTTATCAAATTATATAATTTAAAGTAAAAAAAAAAAGGCAGGAATAATTGGCCACTAACTTAGTAAAGATGTCAGGGTCCTAGTAATGTACTGACACACTGTCCAAGCTCACTGGGGGTCCTGAACAGAACAGAGCCTTGGATAATGTTATTAGCTCTCAACAATGAAAGGACAAGTCAACAAGACAGCTGGGACATAGGCCTGCTGTTCACTTCATTATCCAAGCATGTCCGCATTTACACTGATGGATTTGTCATGTTACTTATCCCTTTGGCTCTTTTTACAGATAGAAACTATCCTTGGTTTATCTTTCAACAAGATTTAGGCCATCCCATTGCCTTTAAAGCCTGAGGGCAAATCTGATACACCCATCCAGTCGTAAGTACAGTATATGAAGTGAGGAAGTGGGTTTTATAGGGCTGTCTGGTCTATTTTTGGGTATCTGAGCCTGCAAGGATTCCTGTTACAAACCCCCTCTGGGAGAGGATATCTGAGAGCCTGATTGTAGAGATAGCAGCGGGCAGGAAGTTTTTTTCTTTTCCATTTTTATATTTTAGGACAACAAAATCTTACTTAACAACCAAGAAGGCTTGAGTGAGTGTATTTTCCTCACAATCATAAGCCATTAAGTAGATTGCCCTACCATCATATGCCTACAACAAATTCCAGGATGACTCGGATGATTTTGAGCTTACTAGAAACCTCATCTTAGTGTTAGGAGAGCCATGAAATCACATGCAGATTGTAGTAAGAGGCAGCTGCAGGAAAAAACACACACCAGCTCTGCATCACCTTAAAATGACAAAACCCAACAGTATCCAACAGTATGGTATCGCAAACATTGCCGTCATTTATATGTAAATCAGGACGCCATGTCTCTACACCCTCTATAAGTCTCCAGACACAAAAACACAACAAACCTTCAATCAGATGAGACAACAGGTGACTGGGAGCAACAGGAAGTCAAACGATGCATGACGAGATGGAACAAGATGAGGTGAATTGAGCTCACATCACGATAGTTTCCTCTCCTTGTAAACTATCTGGAACCAAGGTCTGTTTCTTCCAACACTAATGATTTCATGTCCCCTGTTGTCACACCCAAGGGCTCAGACTCTGCTGCTGGGTTGTCGGGCTGTTCTCTTCGCGATCTGAGCTTTGATTAACGACTCGCAGCAGCAATCTCTCCCAAAAGATTTGACACATATCACATCAGATGACGGTTAGATGACAAGGGGCCATCAAACTTCACCAGGATAACTGATGAGCAAGCTAAAATTTGGTGATCCACGCCAGGAAAGGTGCATGCTCATTATGCATCTATCTCTCACTGAGACACGAGGGTCTTACTGTAAAATGTACTCTTACTTAAGGTTTCCCGTCTAATGTAACGATGCCTGCGGATCACCAGTCCATTAGCAGGCAAAAACCCATAAACATTTGCTGGTTATATCCTCTGCATTTAAACAGCAAGAGCATATCGTCCTCCAGTTTCTCTCCAAACGAGACAGTTAATGCCATTCAGAGTGCATAAGTGAAGCAGAGGCCAGTCTTTCCTGAGTGACGTCTGTGTGTGGATGTGAACGTCCCTTAAGTGTGCCCAAGTAAGCCTTTTTTGAAAGCTCAGCAGTCCATGAACAAAAAATGCTTCTGAATGTAAATCTATTGCCTCTCCATCTGCCATTGGGAAATACATAGATTAACAGAAGCCTGTAAAAACAAGGAAGGAAATGACAGAAACATACAAACCTTGCAAATGTATTCATACACATCAAAGGTTTTCACATGTTGTCACAACGACAAATTTTAATGTATTTTAGCCAGTTTTTCTGATAGACCAATACAGAGTAGAGTATAATGGGTGAAGTGGATGAAATATAACATGTTTTTTTTTATGGTGTTACAATAAAAAAAAGTATCTGAACCATTCCACTGTAGCCCTGGCTGTACATTGAGTGTTGTGGTTCTGATGGAAGGTGAACCTCCACCCCAGTCTCAAGTTCTCTGCAGCCAATAACAAGTTTTCTTCCAGGATAGTACAGCATTTAACTCCAAACTCTGAGAACTTCACAGAACGGCTGGATTCATACATATGATATATTACACACCGGTGGACTCCAGGTGCAATTTATTAATTAAGAGATTTTTTTAAGGCGATTAAACAGGATTTTATTCCAGGATATCATACTTAAAGGTCGGTGAATACAAATGCATACCACATTTTTAGATTTTTTTAATTATAAAAATACTGAAAAGCACGCGCCATTTCTCTTCCACTTCACAATTATTCAATACTTTCTATTAGTCTGTACAATAAAATCCAATAAAACACAAAGAAGTTTGTTGTTGAAACATGACAAAATGTGAAAAAATTCAAGGGGTATCAAAACATGTTCAAGGAAATAATAATAATCCTAATCATAATAATAATTAAATCGAGAGCTTGGCTTTTCAGCTCAGCTCTCTCTTCACTACAACAGACCGGCACAGCGCCCCCATTACTGCGGCAGCCGCACCGATCAGTCTGTCGATCTCCCGATCCATTCTTCCCTCACTCGTGAACAAGACCCCGAGATACTTGAACTCCTCCACTTGAGACAGGAACTCCCCTCCAACCTGAAGAGGACAAGCCACCCTTTTCCGGTTGAGAACTCTGGCCTCGGACTTGGAGAAGCTGATCCTCATCCCTGCCGCTTCACACTCGGCTGCGAACCGCCCCAGTGCATGCTGTAGGTCTTGGCTAGAGGGGATCAGCAGGACCACGTCATCTGCAAAAAGAAGCGACGAAATCCACTGGTCCCCAAACCAGACCCCCTCTGGCCCTTGGCTGCGCCTAGAAATCCTGTCCATAAACGTTATGAACAGGACCGGTGACAAAGGGCAGCCCTGCCGGAGTCCAACATGCACCGGGAACAGGTCCAACTTAGTGCCGGCAATGCGGACCAAACTCCTGCTCCGCTTGTACANTATGAACAGGACCGGTGACAAAGGGCAGCCCTGCCGGAGTCCAACATGCACCGGGAACAGGTCCAACTTAGTGCCGGCAATGTGGACCAAACTCCTGCTCCGCTTGTACAGAGACCAGATGGCCCCTCATAAAGGACCGCTGATTCCATACTCCTGGAGCACCCCCCACAGGGCATCATGACGGACACAGTCGAATGCTTTCTCCAGGTCCACAAAACACATGTGGACCAGTTGGGAAAACTCCTATGAACCCTCGAGTACCCTGTAGAGGTTGTAGAGCTGGTCCAGTGTTCCACGGCCGGGATGAAAACCACACTGCTCCTCCTGAAGCCGAGGTTCGACTAATGGCCGGGCTCTCCTCTCCAATACCCTGGCGTAGGCCTTACCAGGGAGGCTGAGGAGTCTGATCCCGCTGTAGTTGGAACACACCCTCCGGTCACCACCCCAGTGATTCAGTAAGTTTGGTTTTAAAATAAGCGAACCAGAGCTCACTTTAGTCGCATGCTAACTTAGCATTAAAAGTTCTCAAGATTACTGCTGTCCAATATGTATTTAGGTTTTCCTATTATTATGTTATATTTATGTTGACAATTAGCTTATATTCATTAGTGGACTGCAGGTAGATGGAGAGGATGAGCAGAAAAACGGAAAGCCCACGAAGGAGATGCTTCTTTTAACCCCGCTCCCTGACGCCCACTGTTGCCTGCTTAGCCACGCTGTCGCTACATTTAGCCAGTTTCCAGACCCCTCTAACGACTTTTTCCTGTTACTGGTGAATTTGGCGACATGTAAAAGCACTGATGTTCTGTCCTCAGCGAGCAGCAAGTGTTGCCGTGAGCCCCTCCCACTTCCCAGACATTAGTCAGTCTCACACTAGCCTCATCGTGCAGCAAACCCTGTCTGCAGTCAGTGCAAAGAGGAGACCCACTCCATGTCCGCATTGCACTGAATCACATGTGCAAAGCTACCACGATTAATTTTTTACTGATTTGTGATTAATTAGTCAATATTTTATAACCTGTTAACAGCGCTACCATGGTCGCATCTGTCACAGCCACCTCCTCTACCACACTATTAGCGTAACAACATCTTCTTTGAGGCCAAGTTCCGGTATGAAAAGGCAACATTGCCTCCTTGACTCACAATGTACAGTGGCCATAGAAAGATATAATGCGTTGGGAGAGCCATATACCCCAAACTGCTGAGCTCTTTCAATATTTTGGCATTTTCTGACATTTTGTCCCCAAAACCAGCCCCATTGCAGCCAACTAAATGCAGATATCTTAAATTGCTGTTCCGGACAGTGAAAATGTAGTTGTGACTAGCGAAAACTCAGGTTTAAATATCCAGAATTCAAAATTGCAGATAGTCAGACGAAACCAATATTATGTTAAAAACAGCCTGCCATATCCAGTGACATAAAAATCTTCTCTCATCGAAAGAAAAGCTGCAGAATAAGTTTTGTCACCGTTTCTTTTTTCAGTTCCATTAGTTTCACTGTCAGTGTTTGTTGTTTTTTTTTTAATGACAGTGTTTTGTTTTTCAATGTTTGCCAAATCTCTTTTTCCATGTCAATGTAAGCGGTCACTGAGCTCCATAGACGATGATTTGGCAACAAATCAATGAGAACACAGTCTGTATGTCCAGAATGCAGCATTTTTTATTTAGATCTTATTTACGTTTTATCATAATTTTAATATTTTCTGTACAGTCTTGTTTTTGTAGTTCAATTTTACCTTCATCGTTAAAAAAACCACGAATGGTCAAGTTGTTACCACTCTTGTATTAATGTGTAAAAAAGTCCTGAAATAAATGATGATAAACTATCTTTAGAAATGAAGAAATTCTTGTGACCAATAAACAAGAATATTATAAACTACCATTCCTCGGTTAATATGAGCACTTTTTATTCCATAACACCGGCTGCCGTCCGTCAGCTAAACAGGGCTAGCTCCACTTGTGCCAAAACAAAACAAATTCAGGGCACGACGAAAAACGTCGTCACACCGCTCGGGAAATACAACCTTCTCTCCTACATTTTCTTTTTACATTTTCAACACTGTGAAACGTTTAACACTAGCGAATGGTCCCGGACGTTTTGCCCGCTGGTAACTTAAGCAGCGGTTTTCTTTCTTTCTTTGTCTAGCAGCAGCTGCAGCTTGCTAGTGTTAGCTGTGGCCTTTAAAGAGGCATGTCAGCCACGGAGGCAGGGGCAGCTGAAACCCTCTGCAGGTAGCTGCAACAAGGTGCGCTCCAGCTGCCGGATAAATCGCAGCACAGCTTGTTGTATATTTTCACGAGTAACTGATTTTCTCACCCTCCATCTCTCCCTGTGAGGATTCCTGCTGTTCCTCCGCCATCTTAGCTATCGAGATATGTTTCCTCCTTCTTCATGACCTCATACATTACACACTTCCGAACCGGGGCAGATAAAACGTGCTGCATTCATTGATTCATTTATTTTAATTGTGATGTTTTTAATAATTTTTTTCAAATACGATCAAAGAGCTAACAACAGAGTTCCAACACAACTGAATGGCTGTAATTTAATTTAAGTCTAGATCTGTTCAAGAATAATCGGGTTTTATTTTGTAAAGAATTAGAGCAAATAAATATTGCAGGTTGGGAAATTGCTTTCACAGTTTTCCTATATTGTTGTTTATGATCATCGATCTAAAAACAGTTCTTTAGACAAAATTATACCACTAGCATCCAGGAAATGTAGAAATGACCTGTGTTAAACCATCCATCCATTTTCAGTCTAAAGGCGAGAGGCGGGGTACACCCTGGACAGGTCGCCAGTCCATCACAGGACAACACAGAGACACACAACCATGCATACCTAAGGGCAATTTAGCGAGACTAAATAACCTAACAGTCATGTTTTTGGACTGTGGGAGGAAGCTGGAGTACCTGGAGAGAACCCACACATGCACGGGGAGAACATGCAAACTCCATGCATAAAGACCCCTGGCCGGGAGTCAAACCAAAGACCTTCTTGCTGCAAGGCAACAGTGCTAACTACTGCCACAGTGCAGCCCCCTGGTCTGTGTTGAACCACAACCCAGACCTGTTTTTAAACTAAATATAGTTTTACACTAGTGTGTTTTGGGGCTAAAGTTAAAAAGATGAGAAGGCTTGAAAACGTTAAAATCACATTTGAGAAGCAGATTTGGAAGCCTCCTAATTTTCTCGAGATCTGATTTGCTATATGGAACCAGAAAGTTTTTATTTTTAAAACAGCACTTTGTCAATGAATCCTAACAGTATCATTAATAGAGTAAATATCAATGTCTTCGAGTCCTCCTTCCCCATAGTCTTTTACCTTTTTAACCTTCCATTTTCAAGATGTTTTCTTCTTCACATCTAATTAAAATCACCTCAATAAAGGCTTTAATTGCTTTGTTTGGAAATGACAGATAATAAACTGGGGATGTAAAGCCTGAGATACATGCTAATTTAGTAATGAGAATAGAGATTTCTCTTTAAAACAACATATTAAGACATGATTTATGTTTTTCTAACATGTTTTTAATGGAAAAAGTGAGCGGTTTAGCAGCAGAAAAAAAGACGTGAAATGGGCCATCCTTGTTTGATACCTTTACTAATGTAAAATCTAATAACATCTTATGATGCTGTCTGTTGCAGTAAAAAACAATCCTGAGCTTTCTCCTCTAGAGAGGTCTCATCATGGAATCTCTTCAGTTTCTTTTCCATACTGTGTTCCTTGCTAAACTGAGGTACAACATATATATCAGAATCAGCTTTATTGTCAAGTTTGTACATACAAACAAGGAATTTGACTCCGGTACACTTTGCTCTTTGGTTTTGTTTTTGTATTGCAGAATATACATATTTACAATATACAAATATACACATATGTAAATAAAAAGGTGCATTTGCAACATCTGTATGCTGTTGTTCTGTACTCTATTGAATGTTCATCAGAGAAACAGCCTGGGGGAAGAAACTGTCTCTGTGGCGGCTGGTTTTAGTGAACAGTGCTCTGTAGCGGCGGCCTGAAGGTAAAACTCTGAACAGTTTATGTGCAGGGTGTGTGGGGTCTGCAGAGATTTTAGCAGCTCTTTTCCTGACCCTAGACCTGTATAATGCAATGTCTTATTTCTAGAAATGTTGTCAAGTTAATTTTCACTTGCTCCATTGGCAGATTTTTTGGCTTATTTCAAGCCAGAAAATCTCATTTTAATTTTTTTTACTTATTTTTGAAGTGCCATTTTTTTCCAGTGCTCCGGTGAGATCTTCATTGGATCTGCATCAGTTTGTCGAGATACATGCTATTCACATTTACCTCCTGCCCTACTCCGGGCTCTGACCCACCCGGAAGTCCGGAAGCTTGGTGAAGATCCTGTTCTTTGATTTCTCTAGTACCTTTAACACTGTCCAGCCTGGACTTCTAACGGTCAAGTTGGAGCTGTCAAGAGTGGACCACCATCTGTCAGAGTGGCTGCAGGACTACCTCACTAGCTGCCCGCTGTATGCGAGGACACACGGCTGTGTGTCTGACAGGTTGGTCTGCAGTATGGGGGCTCCACAGAGAACTATGCTGGCACCGGTCCTCTTTACCCTCCACACTCCAAACTTCTCCATCAATGCATCAGGCAGCAATCTACAAACGTTCTCAGATGACTCTACTATAATTGACCTCATTGCAGAGGAGGACTACTCAGAGTGTGAACAGTGGACACAGGACTTTGTGGAAATGCACCAGCAGAACCATCTTTTAAATTCCAAGGAGCTGGTGGTGGATTTCTGCTGGCGCAGACCCACCACTCTGACAACAGTGAAGATTGGTGGACTCTTATAAGTACTTGGGTGTTCACTTGAACAATAAACTGGACTGAAGCCACAACACTGATGCTCCTTAAAGAAAGGTTCAGAGCTGACTGCTGAGGAGCATCCCCTGCACTCCAAAAGAGTACAGGTTTTTACTGAAGACATTTCTTGACTTTTTGGTGGCATCAGCCTTCTTCTATGGTGTAGTTTGTTGGAGCAGCAGTTTATCAACAGCTGAGAGGAAGCAGTTTAATAAGATCAAAAGAAAGGCCAGCTCGGTACTAGGATGCCCCCTCGATCCAGTCCAGGTGGTGGGAACCAGAGGAACTCTAGTGAAAATAACTTCATTGTTGGGAACCTTTCCATACTCATTATGTATGCTGTTATTTAAAACTGTAAACTTTTTTTCTTATGTTGTAAATATGTACTTAATGTACAGTCTCTTATTTTCCTATTTTTGTTATTATTGCTATTATTATGTGTATCTGCGTGCTTACTTTTGTCATTTTGTTGCTGAAACACCTGAATTTCCCTCTGAGGAACACTAAGAGATATTTCCATTCTGTTTTATGTTCTGTTTTACTCACATTTGAATCTCAAAATGCTACAGCAACATAAAAACAACCAAATAAAAATCATTTGCAACCTAATTTAAAAGACACTTTTTCTATTAAAAATAAATACATTTGACTTATGAAGACGCTGATTTAAAAAAAAAAATTGACTATTCTGTGCAGGTCATATTTATGTACAGTGAGTGACAAGGCAGTTTTAATTTGCTTTCAGGCAAGTTTATTATCAGGTTAACAGCTTTTAGTAGCTTTCTACGACATATGTCCGTGCTGTGAAAGTATCTTTCCCAACAGTAATTCGCTGCTAGAAACAGATCTCTGGAAACAAAGGCATCTTAACTGTTTTACCTTTATTCTACTCTGTGGACTGATTTATCTTAAGTTAAGTCCAAACCTACTGCTTGAGACTCTGTGGTAAGACATGAAATGTATCAACCCCTGCTTGAGTGAGAGTATGCTATTTTGCAAAGAAGAACAAAAATGGTAGAGACATACCTCAAAACACTTGCAGTGATACTAAGAGTTGTCATTAGATACAGTAGTTCTAAATACTATTTACTCAGCGGGCATAACCACACTTTTCAGATTTGTATTTTCACTATTAAAATCATGTATCATTTTCTTTTCACTTTACAATTATGCATTACTTTGTGTTGGTCTATCACATAAAATCCCAGTGAAATAAAAAAAAACTTGTTATAACAAAATGTGGAAGTTTTAAGGGTGAAGAATATTTTTAAAAATGACTATAATTTGGAGCATTTCTTCATAGTCATCATCCTAAACTGCCACATTCTGTTGTGTTTAGGAGATAAAGATTCCTTATTATCTAACTGAAGAAATACTTGGTGATGGAGAGTACTATCCGCAATACCTGTTTGCGAAAAACCTTTTTTGTGGTTCTTACCCGGTTACCTGCTTGTCTGTTGTTCCTTTAATGACCTCTAGCAGAGGAACCCCTGTTGAGTCATGTTGACTCATCTTTTCCAGTGATAATTAATCATGGCAGCAAAGCAGAGAATCAAAGTATTAAACTGTTTATTTCTGATTGAGATCATGACCAAAGGCCCATTTTACTACTTGTCTCTATAATTCAACAGAGCAATCAAGAGAGGCCCTTTTTTAGTCTTTGAATGACCTTCATTCACCTATTCCACCCTGCTCCTTAGACTATAGAGACAAATCTTAAGAGACGGGCTTGAAATAATCTGTGACTCTCATTGGGACAAGTAGTTGCCTTGCATCGGAAAGCTGGGTGTGTGATGACACTGAACCCGAGATGTCCCACAAGGCTTTGAGAAACTGTGTCCAGACCTAGATGGTTCCTTTGGAAGAAATAACTTTAACAGAGGGATATTTGCAAAACCAGCCACCATAAAGACAGTTTCTTCCTACCAAGTAATGAACACAGTCCCCAGATCAATAATATGCATATTTTCACTAATTTAATCTTGCCTTATTCTTTTGTAAAATCACTATATTTAAACATATTTACAATAAAAAAAAAAAAAAAACTTTTATTTCCAATCACATTTCATATATTTATATTTAAAACGAATGTACATTGAGAGCAAGGTGGAACCAAAGTCAAATTCCTAGTTTGTGTGCACAAATAAGGCCAATAAAGCTGATTGTGATTCTGACTACTCATGATTACCCCCCACACTGAAAGTACTAATAAAATATTCTTTTAGAAATCTGAAACCAGAAATTTTGTGAGGATCCCAACACTATTCACAAGTCATGAAAGATAAAAATTAAGCAGCATTGATGCTGCTGGTTTAGCTCTTCAGGAGTCCATTGGGTTCGGACTCACTGATCTGTGAGGAACTGACACTCTGAGAGACAGTCTGACAGCGTTTTACTCTGAAGCAGCCCTCTGTTTGCGCTGTAGTTTTCCCACCTGCAATCACTCCATCTTCTCCACTGTCTCACCCTCTGCGGCTCGGAGGCTCAGAGCTGTTGAAACATGGGCGGATAGATTTTCCTTTCTGCTATGTAGAGCCTGAAGTCCCTGATGAAGGCCGGTGATCCTGGTGCTCCCTGACAGCTCCAACACATTTTTTTGTCTGTCTTCTTGTTTAGATGTTTAGATTTAGAAGTTTTCCTTCAGTTTTGAAATCAACTTTCTTCAGTAAGTTAAACTGTTTTGTTGCCAAAAAAACATCAAGTTTCTGATGCAGTCCAGATTTCTGTTAGAGCTAAAGCTTTTTGTCTCTTCAGCCTTTTGTAATGTCCGAGCTACCGCACCCTGTTGGTGGTCAGACGCCTCGGAGCTCCTCCGGTCCTTGGACTCCGAAAACAGTCACTCACTCTATCTAAAGACTCTTAAAGGAAGGACTCTCAACCAGTTTCTAACTTTTTGCTCTTTTAATCTAAATTAAGGCAGAGGAATGATTACAGAGATCAGCGCTGAGGCTCCCGTCTCGGACCGTCGCCGTCTGTTAGAGGATGACGAAGAGCCTCGATAGAAGGTCACATCTAGTTTTTATATCCCATCAGTAGACTATGTGTCACCATTGTGGTGTCTATCTGTTAGATTGTGTAGTAGTGGGTGTCCATCCTTAATCTAAGTGTGCTGTAGCTTTCTAATCAACCCAGTTATACCGGCTGCTCCACTATCAACCCCAGTGCCCCAGCCTCAGGTCATTTATGACAAACCTTGGGCCATTTCTCCTTGTAATGTGTGTCGATGAGCAGCATTCTTATCCTATTCTAACAAAAGGGAAACATTAGAACTTATACTTTATTTTACTACGGTATAAATGGGAAAAACAGCTATGAGCATATTAATAAAGGTTATTCCTAACAGTAAAATGGACTAAAGCTTGTTGTTCATGTTTTACATGTGGAGCATAATTCATGAACAAACTATTATGGCATTGTTGTAAGTTGACCCAGGAACATAAGGTATGGAGGGAGGCAGATGGATCAGAAATAACAACTTACGTTGCTGCTGCAGGTAGACCATCAAATCCAGTAACAGGACGCCATGAAGGCAGGAAACAAACTTACTACAGCATTGAGCAAAACACACAGGAACAAACTGAAAACTTAATAAGAACAAAGGAAATGTGGAGGTATACCTACAGAGGAACATATCAAAAGTGTGTTAAATATTGATTGATGACCTGGCTCAAAATCCAAGAGAAGATTAACTAACGGAATTCAGGAAACAAAACAAGAAAACAAAGGGAGGAACCATTTAACAGAAACCCACACTTCACGGATTGAACAGTCAAAGATTGTACCTACCATGGGTCTTATGGGGCTCTTTACTGCCTCAGAACCATGTGGGTTCCTGCTCTGTGGTTCTGCCACCTCATCCTCCCTCTTTGCAGGAGGGATTTTTGCTTCAGCTCAAACAGTGTTTCCGTTTGTCTGGAGGTCACTCCTTAAAAAGCAAGAGTAATTGGTTTCTCCTGGTTCTGGGGTGTCCTGAGCCTCCTTACTTTGCGTTTGGAACAGACTTGTTAATGCAAATTGAAAACACTCAAAGAAAGAGTTGCTGAAAGCTTAAACATGTGTCTGTGTAACGATCTGCTGGACTGAGTTTAGTTTTATAATTGGTGTGAATAATCTGCCCTTCCTTTGTTTGTATTACTGGTTATTCTAGTCCTGTTACTCTGTTGTCCTCAGTTGTGCTCTTTCTGGCCTGTTCCTGTCTGTTTAGGTCTGTTCATTAAAGCATCTTTATTCACCACTCTCCTGCCATCCTTGTCTCTGCATTTGGGTGCTCATCAAAACCAAACCACGACAGTCTGAAAGAAAAGTAACAAAGACAAAGGTTTTACTGAGAAATAAACATAGCTTACTATCACACTGAGGGTATCTTAACACATTTATTAATATAACAGGACAAGAGCAGTTTCACTTTCATTATTTTGACAAAATAGATATTCATCAATAAACCTTTAAATGAATATGGATTATTCAAATAAAAAAGAATTAAAGTTGTTATCCTTCAACATGCTGTGTTTTGTCCCATTAAAGTCCCATGAAGCTGCAGGGGGCTTTAAATGAACAGAATGATACAACAACAAGCTTAAAATGTCATTATTATGGTGGACCAGGTAAGCTTTTATAGAGATGCTTTATTTTGTCTGGACTAAGGCCATTTTCCCACTGGAGCTGTTTGTTTGCTTTAAACGGATCAGACTGTGTTTCCCCGGGTAGTCGCTTGGTATGAGCTAACGTGAAAGCTCATCCAAACTGTGATTTGGACCAAACAGGTGAACTCTGGTCGACCTGGTCTCATTTCACCTGGTAGTGAAGCCTGGTGCACTTCGCTTATAGCCTCCACTGACACCTCTTAAATGTATAATTCATGAACATGTATGAAAAGGTTTAAATCGCTGCTTTCCATCTGTGTAACCACAGCAACACATCTACCCTCTTGCTCCCCTCTGTCTTATTCTGTAGTGCTGCATCCATCTCATGCAGACAGACAACAGCATGCAGGATACCTCATACTGGGCAGCGTCTTGTGATAGCACCCCAAACAAACAGCTTTTGTAACTGCGTAATGTTTTCTAGGTGCATCTTCAAAAGTGCAATGTAAAAGGGAACCAGACCAAAAAAAGAGGTGACATTTTTCACCATTCTCCACACAATCAAACCTTGGACTCTCCTGTTGTGACAGCGCACTAAGAATTAATTTTGCCTCCATTATAAAATCTAGCAGACCATTTAAAGTGCCCCAGACTTAAGGGTTGGTTCACAAATGTTTTCCAGAATGTTATGCTGCCACCTTGAACAGATTGTTTTTATGACCTAACTTGAATCCCGTCAATTTATTTGCCCTGAACCCTCAATCTCCCCTGGGCTGTTTGCTGCGAAAACAGAGATTTCAGCAATAAAACTACAACCAATGTAAAATCACTTCAAATGCCAATCAGAGATGTAATGTCATACATTTTTAAGGTATTACATTGGCACAGATGGCAGAGGAGAGATGAAGAGCAGCTCCCATCGGGATTACAACCTGTTTTCCTTTGGGCATACCTCCTGATTTTTAACACAGTGATTACACTCTAAAACAAATTTAACATTTCTCAAAGAAAATGTAAATTCAAAAGGCGTTTGATAAGTTAAGGCAGCCATGGTTTGTTGTAGCATTGCATACTCGAAGCAGCAGTGTGGCTTGTTACTTTACACCTAAAATCATTGAACAATATACATTCTTGGTGTTTGTAGTTGTTTCTATTTGTGTCTATGAAGATAAATGCTCTAAAACATTTCAACATAAGTGGATTAAACCCTAAAATATTTGACTGGAGGATTAACTCTACAAAAATGATGGAATTAAGAGCCCTGTGATTTAAAATCCATAACAGTTAAAATGAAGAAGAGATATTAACTTTAGAGGAGTTTAAACTGGGATGACTGAATCATAATGCTGAGAGTATTCCTAAAGTCAGAAATGCTGAGCACCCTTCCTTTACATTTTAATCCTGAATGGTCCGACCCTGCATCTATCGAAGTAAAAACAGGTTAATGTTCAGGGTAACATCAGCACTTCTGATTTTGCATTAACCTTTAATCTGTTTTTATTTTTGGCAGATGCAGTGAAGCAAACTTCAAAAAAGTTCCAAAATTAATTAATCAAGAAATGCCATCAAGAAATATGGTAGAAGAAATTTGTTAGGACTCAACAAAAATCTAACAACATCTAAACTAAGTTAGGTTGAGGTAGTAAAACTTTAGAAATAAAATAATGTTTAAAAATGACTTAAGGAACTTTAGATACTTTGCTGTAATGCTGATGTTTCTCAGAGACGCCACAAAGGTTCAGGGTCATACCAAACATACTACATCCCTACCACTGCTGATTTCTTGTTCAAATTTCTACCCAGGTAAACTGGATGTAGGGCAGGGATAAAGAAGGGCTTCAATAAATACCCTGGTTCCTGGAAAAGATTCATACAGTGGAAACACACTTTAAAGGAAACCCGAGAAAGAGTAAAAAGCACGACTGTGAACATGGTCTTTATGCAGAGGATTTGCCTTTCTGTTTATGAATCCCTGGAATATAGTAATTTAAAACTCATTGAAACATGAATTTTAAAGCAAGAAACGTTTGAAAAATCTTTCAGTCGGTACATTTGTCTGCATAACTGCAGCATATGAAAACAAAAGACTCGAAGTGACACCGAGGTGAAGGCCAACTTGTTTTGTACAGCAAGAAAGAACGTTTAATTTCTGCATTGACTGGAGCTGAAAGGATCCAGTCAATGAATGTCGGCAAGTACAGGGGTTGGACAATGAAACTGAAACACCTGTCATTTTAGTGTGGGAGGTTTCATGGCTAAATTGGACCAGCCTGGTAGCCAGTCTTCATTGATTGCACATTGCACCAGTAAGAGCAGAGT
>JAHUTJ010050446.1:0-20753 GCA_036250325.1 Characodon lateralis
ATAATATGTGGCTCCACACAGGCCTCTCCAGTCTCTCAGCTCCAGAATATGAGAACATGCTTGTTTCACTCCCTACTGCTTCAACTGTGTGTTTTAATAATTATTGCATGGATTACACATAAGGATACAAGGATATTTATTGTAACTGTTATGGAGTTAACTGGGAGTAATCACTAACTGTTGTATGGATTACATGGAAAGATCTCACCTTATTTTGACAATTTGTTTCCATAGTTTGATTGATATATCTGGACTTGTTTTGACCGGATCTGTGTTTTTTGAAAAACATTTCAAAATGATATGAAGTGAAGCACAAAAGTATTTTAAAGTATACATCTGAGGAGGACAGGTCTCACAACACTAAATAAAGGGTCTTATTTTATCTGAGCCAAAGAATACAAAAGAAGAAAGTTTTTCAGTTTGTATTCCTCCAAGAAGATGGCTTAGTCTTTTTTAAAGCACTCTGGTGACATTTGTTATTATTATGTCAATGACTTGACGAACTGGAAACTACAATTTTAATAAATTGCTTCCGATCCTAAGAAATCAGTTGTCTTTGTCTGAGTTGCTGTGTTTACTTTGTATTTTCCTTATTAATGGCACTGAGATGGTGGACTCTCCTGTAGGTATCAATACGAGGATGTTGATATGCTTTGGATCAACATATTTAATTTTGCTGCATGCTGTTCTTGTTGCCAAAACAATTGAATGCGACTGACAGCCTATTTTCTTTTTCTCATTTTTTAGAGCAAGCCTGCATGACAAATTGGTTTCTCTGAATGTTTTCAGAGTTGTAGGCTTGCTTGGCTCTGTCAGTGGGAATTTGTGTTCACAGGACGGGAATCAGTGGTATGATGCATGCAAAAAGCTTTCTCTAATCACACACAAATCTCAAGTGCAAAATTGCATTTTTCTTTAAATATAACAAAATGATTATGTTGTACATTCCTTCTGACTGACTTCGGCTAATAAATAATAGTTCTAGCAAACATTTTCCCAATACATTCTCATTGTGCATTAAAGTCAGGAAAAAATTTATTGCTTCTCTATGTGTTATTCAAGCAGTCAATCCACATTTGATACTGTGCATGGATGTGTTTCAAAGATTTGTGTTGTAGGAGAGAGAAAAAGTGAAAAAGAATACAGAGCTTGGCATCATTGACATCTGGTGGCTGTTGGGCTCTTCATATAAAAGAAATACAAACAATAAAAGAGAAGGAATGCATACAAGCAAACCAGAAGGAAGGAAAACAAGGAGGAATAGTATTTATCTCTCATTGCAGCAGTAGCAGAAGAGTCTCCATGTAGTATTGCTCTGCTGAGGTGATTGAATATGGTCTATTTAGCTTGTGAGCTCATCTGGTTCAGTGGTTCTAAAACAATGTTTCTAATCAAGGTAAAACACATTTAGGACAAAGTATTTTAAAACAATCTTAAGTAAAACCTGTGTTAGACTGACATTGTGCGCTGTGAATACATATAACAGTAGATAAAACCTAAAAAATAAAAAACAGAAAAAATAAACTTAAATAACATGAATTGGTAAAGGACCTAACAAAAAAATATGATAAAATAGAAAATAAAATCACAAAAACATACTTGAGGTAAAAGAGAGAAATGATTTGTATGTAATTTTTGAATTCTGGTTAACTATTAGCCACTCGCGAGGTAAAAGTTGGGATCTGTCTGGAGGTTCTTATAAGATGGTCTACATTTGATCAGCTTTAGTTAACCTTTTTTTGATTGCACTTGCACTGAAAAACTGGATTGGTACACAATGAACACAGATTCTGTAAAACACAGACAGAGATTCCTAGAACCTGATTTAAAATTGTACACATGGAAAGAATTAATGTTTTTTGGATATAAGGTGTCTTTAGAATTACACAAGCATAAAAAAGACTGCTGTAGCTCGATTAGAAAGACTGGTTTTGGAATATTATACACTAATAAAATAGATTAAAGGCAATATCATATGAAATGGATTTTAATAAAATTAAAGTCATCTTGCAAGGTATCACAGAGTATAACAGGAGGATCTGAAAATGACCGAGACAAAACCATGGGTCTGAATACCCTCAGCTTCTCCTGCCACACCCCCCTCACATTAAAACCTCTGAGCCTGAATTTATAAGTTCTGGTTGGGTAGCGGTCCAGATAATTATCCCAGTGGATTATTTTAAACATAAAAAAACATATATAAGACATTCTTGTATATACAATAATACAAAACATTGTTTATATTTTGTGTATTTATGTTTTAATTTTCTTTTTAATTTAATTTAATTTATCTTTTTTTTACTGTTTCACTCAGATTTCTTTAATTTGACAGTATCACACAGTAACAGCACAACACACTACAATGAAGCTTCAAGCCATAGCTCCAGCTGTCAGTGGGTCATTGGAAATACAACAGGTTTTGTGCCGAGTAGACAGAGACCAAGTGAAGCCGTGTGGCCTAAAAAGAGCCGGTGGAAAAGGGGCATATAACAGTTTTCAGAGGTGCATGAACCGGGAAGGGTTGATATGACAGACACAGGGGACAGTATTTTTAAAAAAGACATGGAAGCTTTGCAAGAGCATAACCACAGTTTTAACGTTGATAATAAGACATTATGACTGGGGGATGCAGTGATGTTATCAAGCAAACTACAAGTTCTTGTCTCTGCCCAACCTCATTACGATGTAAATAATTACTCATTTGAGAGAACCACGAGAGAGATTCAAAAATATACACGCACTGCCCCAAATCATTTCTTTCGGCATGGCTTCAGGTGATATTCATTAATTTGAAAATTTTCAGAAAAAAAACTAGTGACTAAAGGAGTGTTCATGAATTAATGCCTCCTAACATGTGTGCCAAAGCTCATGGCATGTCCTGTGGCTAGTGCTAGCTATAACTGTTTTACTGTATCTTGAATTGAAATATCCAAATTTTGACAGTCTTTTAATTAGGACACACCACATGAGAATGGTTTAAAAATCCTAATGACACATGTATAAAGAAATTAACAAAAAAACTAAGAATAATCTGTAAAATACTGAAAAAATAAAACAAATAAACTGTGATGTGGGATTATGGGTAACAGGATATGATATAAGCGCAGCTATACAGATGTTAATTGACTGTTGCAAATTGTTCTCGATCATATTGTGATGGTGCCATTATAGAGAGATGTATTTAGCTTGAGGTCAATCTAAGGCATGAGCAGACTAGCAGACTGAGCAGAATCTACATAGGCATGCATTATAAAGCCATCTGTATCTGTACATCAATTTGCTGGAATGACATACAGGATGTCTGCGAAGGAGGCATTTAATGCCTTGTCAAAACATTACCCCTGTGACTGTTCTACCTAACTTTGACAGACTACCTTGTCAAGGAGTGGAACATTTTATGTCTCCCATCTGCCTCGTCCCACTGACAGGCGGCTGAGTCTGACGGTCTGGACTGAGAATGGATGCACAGTGCCGTACTCAAACACAGACACTCACTGACCCATTTATCTTTGATTTGTTCTCTTACACAATATGCAGCTGCTGTTATATATTACATTTTTGTATGATCAGCCCATCCCATATCACACCCTGCTATGAAAAGATAATAATACATAAATATGCACTGTTGTCACACTATATTTTAGATTCATGAGGCATGAAAAAATAGTCTGTTTTAAAAAATTAAAAGAATCAGACTTCCATCATGCCAGCATTTAGGAAAGACATCATGATTTCGAATTAGAGTATACATTTCTTAAGTTTTTCTCTTTCATACTTTTGTCTTCCACCCATGTAATGAAAGACTGACTGGTCATGCACAGCGCAGTTGCCAACTAATCTTTTTTTACACTCTGGCCATAAAGACATAAAGGCCTTTACCATGTTCCAAAACAATTAAAAAATCCAACACACTAACATATAAACCAATAAAAAAATATATAAAAACAAAGAGAGTGAATTTTTTTCCTTTCTTTGCAATTACTATGTTTAAAAGGTAAGGTGTGTAGAGCGAGTGGTAGTATAAATTGGCCACACATATTAGTCCATGGAGATCATGGGACTGTGTGTGCTTTTAGAACATGGGTATGATCATGTTTATCGGATCACACAACCAAAGGGGTGTGATGTTTAACTGAGCAGCATTCACACATTCTACACATAAGATGTGTAAGTATTTTCACTGTATTTGTTTTGTGGAAGCTGAAAAATAGGAAACCTTTTCTGGGTAGTTTTTTTCCCTGTAGTTCAATATATTAAAATTATTTTGAAGACATTGTTTATCAAAGCAACTTGCATCCCAGTTGTAATTGCAAATATCACCATTTGAGCGCAAGTATCTCTTCCAGCCACTTTATTATGCGGTCTGAAGACAACATAGATTTAAGTACCAATCTCATGATTCAGAAATGACTGCTTCTTTCTAAGCCACATCAATAAAAAAAACTGGTTGTTAGCAATGAGTAAGGTCAGTTTGAGATGGGGAATGTCAAGAACACTTTTTGAGACAATTGTTCATAGGACTGTTTCAAAACAAGATCAAAGCCCCTCTTTGAATATAAAAAAACCCAAAAGATTTATCCCAAAGCACTCCTTTCTACATATACACTCACCCCTGCAAGAATATAAACTTTGCAGAATAGTGATCATTAAAACAGAACATTGCTTGCTCTGGATTACACTGATCGTGTTTTAGGCCTTTTTGCCAGGCAGTGGCAGAGTCTAAACTTTGATTGGTAGCGGGAGAATGCATTTAATTACTTGCCAAAATCTTGCAAAAAGCCTTTAAATGAAAAATGATGGCTGTTATACAAAGAGAAAAATCTCCTACATTATAAAAGCATTATGGAAAAGAGGAGGAAACTAGGTTTTCTTGTATTTGTGACTGTTCATCCAACCTAAATATCAAACATATGTCCATTGCTTGTATATATTATGTATCAATTCCTCAATGACTACAAAAAACACTTCACTTGTTATGATATTCATATTTTCTAATTATTGAAAATCACCTACTTTTTGATGCCCTTGATAATTTTTTTCATCATCTCTCTGGAAAAATATTTCAGTACCTCAGTTGTTGAAAATTTCAAAACAGAGGTCTTATTTTGTAGTTTTCTTTCTGTTATAAAGTTTTTAAATATATCTACAATATTATTATAAATATCATGGCCAACCCAAAGCCTTCAGTTTCAGTAACATCTGAAATAATTTTTAACCAGTTTTTCTTAGTCCCATAAGTTATATTTCTATCTTTTGGAATCCTCTGTTGCCTTTCTGTTAAATGGACTCAAGCCTTGCCTTATGTGAACAATAATGAAGAAACCGATAAGGACTGAACCCTAAACTGTACGTGGTCCACTTGTTACTGTGTGTGCTTTTACAGTGGCTCTGTAAGGTCTGCACACCCCCATGAAAATGCCAATAAAAGACCCTTCTCATCAAAAGGAGTTTGTGACTAATCTCATTTGTTAGTGTAACATGTTCTTAACTGCAAGATTCTCACAAATGATTTCCAACAAAATGAAGCTCCCATTTATCTTCACCATGTTTAAAAGAAAATGTTGTGTGGTCAAATGAACCTTTCTCAGACTTGTTTTTGCGGGGTGACCGGGTTGCTTTAGCTGAGCTTTTCTTTTGTTCCTTAGTTCGGCCATAAACCACTGCTAGCCACAATTTTGTCATTGGTCTAGTAATGAAATTGTGCAAACTAGTAATACACTTAGATGAAATGCAGTTGCTACTCACATACTTTAATTAGTCTATGATGTAATGTTGCTTCCTAAAATTAGGTCTTATCTATAGACTAATTTGACCTAAGGAGTGGAGTAGATGTCTGGATGCTTACTACTCAGTATAGCTGACATACGAACATTTTGCATGAAAGAACTAAAGTCCATCATTCTAGTCACTTAATAGCTGGGAAGAAAATACTAAAGCTAAATCTTAGAGGTTTAACGTCAAGCATTTGGTGAGTACACATATTTATTACATGGACACTACACTGTAGTGGACCATAATGTCAACACTAAAACAAATCTAGACAGGGTTGGGTTTAAATAATTAGACATTAACTTTTATATCTTGTCCATACAATACATAATCTATGCTGAATAAATGCTCAGCACATGCACTTAGCAGGTGGACAAATGTTTTGTGTTTGGATATTTCACAACTTTACCTACTATCCGCAACATTATACATAGAAGACTCTGAAAGCAAACAAGCCTTTTGAGGTTATAATATCTTTTGGGGGGTGGTGATCTGAAGGTGTTATTTTATCTTATAAACCTTTTAAACCATGCATGTGCCATGATTGCATGGTTGGATTTGACATCGAATCCCATTGCAGCTGGTAAGCTAAGGAAAACTGAGCTGCAAAGATATGTAAATTGTAGTTTTTGACACTGGTGTACTTAATGACAAATGGAGCTTTAAGGAATGTTGCAACCCACCCATGTGTAAAGCTATAGCTTTAATAACTAAAGCCATAGCTAAAGCTATAGCTTTACAGATAGCTGTAATATGTTACAGGTACCAGGGCTTGTGCCAGAGCAACAGATGCTGAAATTCCTGAAAACAGGATGGAGCAAGGTAAAATGATGAAGCAGGAAACATATCTATGCATCACAAGTCCTAAAGTAGTCTGTTATCTTTATTAAACATTTCCAACAACATCATATCTTGTCTATCTTTCTCATAACCATTGTATCAATGTCATTCTCTTTGTCATATAAGACAATATAATTATTCTTGCCATACTAACTGTTTCATTAACCACTTTTGTACATACTGTAGGTACAGCTTCCCTCACACACTTCAGTTTCCCTCACATACTTCAGCCTCACAGAAAAAATTCTATTTCTTACCCAATATATTATCACATAAACAATATACATTTTCTTTGTATTTTACTGCACATAAATTTGCTGACTGAAACATGAAAATATGGCTAATCAGACTTAACTCAGGTAACATGTTTAAAAGTTCAGAACAAAATATCCAAATCGCAATCCAACAAATTTCAGAACAATAGTGCATAAATTTACAACCATTTTATCTGCACAACTGTTAGTGAATTTAGCTTTACACAAAAAAATAATTACATAACTGTCTGTACAAGTTTAACATGCAGGAGTTCAAAACCCTCTTAGCACCCAACATAATCTCTATCGCCACCCAATAGAATAGGCTTAATCGCAGACACCAAACAAACCACCAAAGTACCCCTTGGAAACTTATTTGTGTTATGTATGGGAATTAAGAACAGTATGTTATTTACTAACCTTAAAACAGGAAAAAACAGGGTGAAAGGATCAGACAGGAAACGTGTCCGTGCTTCACAAATCCTCCTGACCTGTGTCAGAAGGACTGCATCCATCGAAGGACCCTGTCTACGTAAGCCTTTGGAGGTTGCCAAGACTGCCTAGACAGTTCAAAGATGGGCTCAGTGGATATTTTTTTATTTTATCTAATGAGGTACAACACACATTTATTTGGGCCCAACCAACTCCACATGCTCTGATTGGGGGGCTGGTTCTCCAAGGGCTGGAGAGGAGGTAGCAATGTAACACTTAGTAATGTTACCTAATGAGCACTACTTAGATAGCATAGGCTTACCCTAGAAAGTTAACAATAAAGTTAAACAGAATTATGAAAATAAACACATAAAAAATATGATTGTCAAAAAAGCAGATGGCACACATAATTTGAAGGTTCCCAGAGTTTTGGTAGTCACTTATACTCACCGGCCACTTTATTAGGTAGACCTGTCCAACTGCTCGTTAACGCACATTTCTAATCAGCCAATCACATGGCAGCAACTTAATGCATTTATGCATGTAGACATGGTCAAGATGATCTGCTGCAGTTCAAACCGAGCATCAGAATGGGGAAGAAAGGTGATTTAAGTGATTTTGAACGTGGCATGATTGTTGGTGACAAACGGGCTGGTCTGAGTATTTCAGAAACTGCTGATCTCCTGGGATTTTCATGCACTACCATTTCTAGGGTTTACAGAGAATGGTTCGAAAAGAGAAAATATCCATTGAGCGGCAGTTCTGTGGGCGCAAATGCCTTGTTGATGCCAGAGGTCAGAGGAGAATGGCCAGACTGGTTTGAGCTGATAGAAAGGCAACAGTAACTCAAATAACCACTCGTTACAACNAGTGAGCGGCAGTTCTGTGGGCGCAAATGCCTTGTTGATGCCAGAGGTCAGAGGAGAATGGCCAGACTGGTTTGAGCTGATAGAAAGGCAACAGTAACTCAAATAACCACTCATTACAACCAAGGCATGCAGAAGAGCATCTCTGAACACAAAACATGTCGAACCTTGAGGCGGATGGGCTACAGCAGCAGAAGACCACACCGGGTGCCACTCCTGTCTGCTACAAACAGGAAACTGAGGCTACAGTTCGAACAGGCTCACCAAAATTGAACAATAGAAGTTTGAAAAGACGTTGCCTGGTCTGATGAGTCTTGATTTCTGCTCCGACATTCAGATGGAGGGGCAGAATTTGGCATCAACAACATGAAAGCATGGACCCATCCTGCCTTGTATCAATGGTTCAGGCTGGTGGTGGTGTAATGCAGTGGGGGATATTTTCTTGGCACACTTTGAGCCCCTTAGTACTAATTGAGCATCGTGTCAATGCCACAGCAAACCTGAGTATTGTTGCTGACCATGTCCATCATGACCACAGTGACCATGAGTTCACTGTACTCAAATGGCCTCCACAGTCACCAGATCTCAATCCAATAGAGCACCTTTGGAATGTTGTGGAAGGGGAGATTCACATCATGGATGTGCAGCCGACAAATCTGCTGCATCTGTGTGATGCCATCATATCAATATGGACCAAACTCTCCGAGGAATGTTTCCAGTACCTTGATGAATCAATACCATGGAGAATTAAGGCAGTTCTGAAGGCAAAAGGGTACCAGCAAATTGGCCTGGCAAGGTGTACCTAATAAAGTGGCCGGTGATTATATGTTTTACAAAATCTTCCCAACGCAGCTATCAACCTAATTTTCAAAATAAATAATTGCTTGTTTTCTTAATAAACCTTAGTTAGTATTCATGCACACTACAAATTCTCAGACTGTATCTACACAGATTTTCATGTTTCATGGCCTGCTTCACCAGAGCACTGGGACTTCTGGCAACCAGAGGGAAATCAGAGTTGGAGCTAGAGCTCATAACGTCACGCTGCAGCGGGTCTATAACTTTTGGATTTCTATGTTAACATTGTGGAATCTAAAACATGGCTACAAAGCAGCTTTTGAATGATATATTTAAATCTGATTCCTTAACAAAGTGTGGTGTTTGTGGTATGTTTAGAACATAGTTTTCTTCAGACTCCAACATATATTTTTAGAAGCACAGAAAAAATAACCCAAAGTGTAATAATATACCTGAAGGTTAGGTGAGTTCTACAGTAATGAAAAGGATTACCTTAGACTGGAAAAGCTATGTTTGATCCTAGAATGAGGCGGTGCCTTTTCAAAGCTCCAGCTTTCTGAGGTCATCTACTGTTTAGTAAGCAACTATTTGCATTTAAAGCATGGATTCAATGTTATGAAAAGATCACAATTGGATGATTTTCACCCTGTTAATTTATGACCAAAGGTCATTAAAAGTCACTATGTAACAAGCTGAGAGTGAAAGCAAATTTTCCAGAGTGTAATAAAAAATAAATTAGCAATGTTTTACTTTTTAACATGTTTTATGTTGTTGTGATTATTGATCAACAATTCTGGTAATATGATTAGAAAAACTGGAATCTTGTGCTTAATCAGTTTTTTCCCATATTTGCTCTAGATGCGGTCTAGGTTTATACAAAAAGATACCAGATACACAATAGAAGCAAAATCTCACTATGATATCACATTTCAATACTAATGCTGCACCATTTAAGTAGAATGGTTACTTTGGATGAAAATGTAAAAAAGCTTATGCCCAGTAGTAGCAAACTATCATTTCCAAATTGAGTAAAACAAAGTTCAGAAAGGAAAGCAAGGACCTCTTAGGTGAGTAGGTGATGAAGCTTACACATACATGGGAAGGCTGAAGGACAGGAGCTCTCAGGACTGTCAACCTCACGGCACCACCAGGCCCACTGGGATGATGAGCAAAGGCAATCTCTCCTCTTGCTGTCCTCTGCCTCTGATCCTCTCTTCATCCTAACCCACAGTTTAGTTGCCTTCCTTATTTCCTTCTCTCTGTGTCTTATCCTTGCCACTCAATCCTATCGCTTTTTGTTTCCTTAAGTTTTTTTCTTTTTTCTTCATAAGCCTTTCTCTGCCTCCTCTTTATCCTTCTCCCTCTCTATCTCTCCTGTCACCCCACCACCAGCATTGCATTGTAGCTGCCAGGAAATGAGAAAGGCACTCAATTACTGTGCTCATTGAATCATTAATGTCAAGGTTGTGGCGTCTTCTGTTGCCCGGGAGGCAACAACTAACAGACAGTGTGCCTCGTGGCAAATCTTCTGCTGTATGTCCCAACAAGACAGACACAGTTTGATATGGGTCTCACTGATAACAGAGCCTTGGATGGAAATCATGGCAGACACAATGATAAGAACAGTATTAATGATGGACCTGGCTAGCCCTGTACACACAATGATAGAAAGGTTTGGGTTTCTAACAGCAGCAAAAAGGAACATATCAGATGAGAGATTGGCCAGGCAAAGAGACTCATTACAATCTAACCTTGTAAACCTGGCCTATTCTGTGAACACAACAGGGCTTTTGTGCCACCTGAACACACACAGATATGTGTGGCTGTAAGAGTGTCAAGAGCAGGTGCTTGGATGTTTAAACTTATCAAGGTATAAAATTGCACATGCAATATGACTTTCATGGTTGGAGAGTCATCTGCATTGTTTTTCTTTTTTTCTCCTCACATCATAGAAATTGGTACCAATAATTGACTATATCAAACACACAAACGGTCAAAAGTTTTAGATACACTTTCTCACTTAATGGGTGTCTTTATTTTCATGACTTTTTATATTGTAGATTCTCACCAAAGGCAACAAAACTACGAATGAACACACGTGGAATTATATAATAAACAAAAAGTGTGAAATAACATTTATTTTTATTTTTTTTCAGATTTTTCAAAATAGCTACCCTTTGCTTTGATGACAGCGTTGCCCTCTTGGCATTCTCTCCATGAGCTTCATGAGGTGATCACCTGAAATGATTTTCCAGAGAGTCTTGAAAAAACTTCCCAGAGATTCATTGAGAGACAGCCAAAGGTTAATATTTCAGTCATTACAGAAAAGACTGGCTACTTTAAGGAATTTAACATAAAACATATTTAAATTTCTTTTACAATTTTTTATTTGCTACATAATTCCATATGTGTTCATTCACAGTTTTGATGCCTTCAGTGAGAATCTATATACAATGTTAATAGTCATAAACATAAATAAAACCATTGAATGAGAAAGTGTGCCTAAAACCTTTGACCGGTAGTGTATATACGTATATTTTTATAATATGTTCAGTCTCATATACCATCCAACAAAGCAACGGTCAGAAAAAAATAGAAGCAAATGTACACAACAAAGATTTTAAATAAATTTAAAAGCCTTTAAAAGTCTGTTTTTTTATATGATTTTCTTTTTCTTGAGTGTGAGCTGCTAATTTTAAGGGTATAAAATACTGCTTAACATTATCGTTTAAAACCATGTATTAATGTTATACTTGCAATGACAGCACACTAAGCAGAGTTGACGTCACAGATATGAGCATACCGGTTGAGTGCATCTGTAAACTACATTTCCCTTTAAGCGAGGTAAACATACTTTCGACCTACATGCATGAAGCAAAAAATAGTAAAAGTCTTTATTTACATGTTGCTGGCATACTGAATCTAGTGTGCTACATTTTTAAATGTAGCACACAGTTATTCTTTAACTGGAATTTCTAGTTGCACTGATGTGTAAGATTTTAGCTGTAATGTATAAATCTGTAAACATAATATGAAAAATTGTACACAGTGTAATCCAGTAACAGCCAAAACACACAACCTATTGTTTTGTCAGTTATAAAACATTTATACATTTTGAATGTATATTATTTACTTCTTTCTAAAATACAGCTTTGTAGACCAGTTACTGTTCTTAACGGCTTTAATGAGTTATGTGTTTTTGTGCATTTTGTATAAAAATTTTGTATTGTGTTTTTATTGCTTGATGTAACTAAAAGCACAGCTAGGGAAAGACATTGCAAATTGGCCTAGGCTATAAATGTTAAAGTGTATGGTAGTTGTTAATACTTAAAACTTTTCCCTATACAAATAAATAAATTATTATGAAGCCAGGAATTTGCATGCCATTTCCACAACCTTCATTCCCCACCTAACTCCCAGTGCTAAGAGTAAACCTCAAGACCTTGCTTCATGACGGCACCCTGGTGTCCTTTCCTTCACTGAGATCACCAAACTACTCATGTCTGATTGCCCCACTGAGAATAATTTGCCCTAGAACCTGACCAAAAAAATAAGATCCTGGAAATAATCAGTGTAAATAGACTTCCTCCTCATTGTGCCTCGGCCTATCCTTAAGGACTGGATCATGACCTCTATCATCCAGGAGTAACTTGGAGTACAGAAAAGGAGCCAGCTGAGGTAGCTGATCAGGATTGGTGGTTTGCATCTTCCTTGGTGGTTTTCCAGACAGTTCCTTTTAGGAAGAGACCCTAGGGCCGACCCATAATCTGGTAGAGAAGCTATATTTCCCTTCAGCCTGGAATTTCCTACAATTGGCTCTAGTCTCGTTTAACCTCTAGGACCTGTTACCTCTGTGACCCGATCTCAGAGCAGGGGAATACAATAGATGGATGGATAATGGCAGTAATCATTTTGTTCAGTTTTGATTAATTTTGTGCTATAGATGCTTTACTAAACTGCAATGAGGTATATTAGATAGACCCAAATTATTTCATAGGCTTTGAATAACAGTTTCGGTCCTTCATAAATAAGAACTGCTTTGATTAAATTATGTTTTTGTTAACGTGTCCTGTCCGGCAGTGTTGTCTGAGTGCCAAGGAGAAGCCAACAGATTTACTTTCACAAGTGGAGCAAATTGTCATAATGCGGTATTTTTGTGTGATGGACCAAAGGCAGACAGGCACGGAGGAAGCAGAGTGGGATCAAAAAATTCCTCCTTTAATTTTCAATGTCAGCTCACTTGCAGGCGAGTGCAGGGCAACAAAACTGTGCAGATACAGGCATTGAAAACTGGATCCGAATAAGGGGTAAATCCAAAGGCTCCAACGAGACGTGGAAGACGTGACAAAAGGACATGACGACACCACGTGGAACAGGTGAACCAGATAGAGATAAATGAGGACATGGAGGAGCTTGACAAAGAACAAACTGTAAACACGCCTAGGGACCAGAACACAAGGGGAAACAGATCTAATAATAGCACAAATACAGTCAACAGAACAGAACCTAGGAAACAGAACCCAGAAACGAGGACTCAAGGACTAACCACACAGTAACAGAAAAAAGACGTACCTAATTACAGAATCAAAACCACACACAATAAGCAGAACATACCTAGAAAATAAGACAGCAGAACGGGAACTCAAAGACTAATCATACTGGACAGCAACCACCCAACTAAAACGTAAACAAATACAGAACCAAAAATCCACATCGTGACACAAATATGTCTCTCTTTTACCTTTTTGGTAAAATAGTACTAATTAACAGTACTAATTATTGCAAGATGTATTTAGTAGCAACTGCAGCTCAATATAGACCATATAAACCTGATTATATGTATATATCTGTGTATCTGTAAACACCTGAACCAAAACACCTGTGGGTGTATGTAAGGGCGCTTATGTACATAAGGTTTCTCCATAAGAATAATTAATAGCATGCATGAGGAACCACAGACCTGCCCCCTCGGACCCGAGATAGACAAGGATGAGACTGGAACCACAGACATCCAAAGGTCCCCACACAAAAAACCCCCAAAAACAACAAAACAATTAAGTAGTTTAGTTGGGTTTTTAGACATAATCCTATCTTGAGTGGAAATTCGTGATTTTCCTTGTCAGATTCTACTTTTTTCTGCTCTGTGCTCTTTTTGGGCAAAAACATTACAAAACTGTTGTTAATGAGGAGAATATATATTTTAGTAATCACTTGATTATTGCTGTATTATTTTATGTCATAAATACGTGAAAAATAACAAATGTGTTTGTGTGTGGGGTGGGGGGGGTGATCAATAAGAAGATGTTATCAATCAGTGAAACTGCAACAACCTGTTATTTAGTGCTGGGCGATAAGACAATACATATTGCGGGGAAATATGTATCTATTGTCTATTGTGCTACTTCTCTTCTATCGTTTCTATCATTTCTAGCATAATTTTATCAATTATTCAAGCAAATATTTCATAAAGTAGGCTACGATGAATGTATTAGTGTTGTCACTTAGCACACACTTTGCATACACATAAAAAAATAGGCTTTTCGCAAAGAAGCTCCATCTTGTGGTTTTGCGACATGACACTGCTTTGCGTTATGTGACTCACATGCCGGTTTGTGACATGCTTTACATTATTTAACTCATGAATGCTGAAAGATGGAGGCGCCAGAGGCTGAAGTCTCATACCCGGGGTTGCAACAAACAAAGCCAGGTACGCAGGCAGCCCAAGAAGAAGCTCTTTTACCAAAAACAGGAGGTACATCTGTGATTTGGATACATTTTGGGTTCAAGAAGCTGCTACTGCAGCTCTACCTCTGCCTCATCTGTTGTCATTTGATACGCATACTGTATATTGCTGCAGTAAAATGTATTTTTTTCATTTGTGACAGTTCAGTTAAATGTTACGGAGCCTGCGAGGGGACATGGGGGAATTTCTTTTCTTATGCGTCCCCACGCAATACTTTTGCGTTCGCTCGCAATAGTCTTTGCGTTATCTCGCAATACTTTGTGGGAGAGTTTCCAAACTAGATAACTGCAAAAATGGAACAAACACTACACCTGTTTTTGAGATTTATTGAGTTTTATTTTGAAATCGGCCTTAAAAAAAAGGATCTTCAATCAGACCTAAATACAGTTATTATTCAATAGTGTTCAAATTCACAAAGCATCACAGTTTATTGTGAATGGGATTTTTTTGCTAACCCCTGCTCAAGTGTCAATGATGCAAACAAGCATCAGAATTGGACCATGAAACAACTGTCACCAAGATGGTGACTGCTAATGAATCACGTATTCATAGGAGTTCATGCCTCAACAATTCAGGGCTTTTTTTTTTAGCAAAATGGGACTAATATAATATAAGATAAAATATTATGCCTGATCGGTTTAAGTAAAATCAGTGTTTATGTATTCAAATTTTTCAATGTTTTGCCAGCTTAATAATATAGTTACAATCTATGCACTTCTACTACCAAAATGTTGCATGAAACGAGGACAGAAGACATTGTGACACAGTCACTTCCACATATAACTAATTGCTTTTGTCTGTTTGTATTCATACAACTGAGCTTTCCCTATCATGTCTAAAAAGTCAACAGATGGTGGGTCTTTCTACTTCCCTTTCCCCAGCTCATGGAATTCTCAGTCTGTCATAAGGAATTACCCTTAGCATTTGGTAAGTACCACAAAATGCAAAGGAAAGCTAGAATTGATGAAAGTGACAGGACCTCTTCAGCTCTTTGACCATGAAAAGCATCACATAGTGTAATTATTAAAATTCATCCTGAAGGGAAGCCACATGCATTTCATTCAAAGCCATTTCTCCTAATCTTTTCATATTGAAGGAAACTCAAATTGCTGACAAGTTGATTGGCAACTTTTTTTTTAAAAAGAGCCAAACTTCATTTCTTTGATTAGGATCAAGATGGGTACAGTAAGCAAAACTTTTAAAACAAATGTATCTTTTTCCTAGTTTGGGGTGTCTGTTTTGTATTTGCCAAGAGGGTAAAAAATAAACAATAATAATGAGCTGTGAAAGGGAAAAGGGGAAGATCTAAAGCCGCAATTTCTTGCTTTCCTGATTCTGGTCCTCAAGGCATATTGCCCTTATCTTTAAAATGTCCGTCTGGTCTAACACACCTGATTAAAATTGGTGGGTGATCAGCGGGCCGATGTCGTTGACAAGCTGTTGCAGTAAATCCTTTTTCCCCCTTTTTAATCAGGTGTGTTTGGATAGATACGCATCTAAAACATTCAGGAGAACTTGTCCTGAGGACCAGGGTTGTGAAACATTGATTCATTGTATAAAAGAGTTATAAAGCTGGCACCCCATCCAACCAGAAATTTTATTACCATGTCTTTGGACTAATCAGTACTCTGTTGCCTCTGGAATTAATTTGCCATATCTACACAAATACTGGAAAATTTTAGTGAGATATTGTACAATAAAGAGGAAAACTGATTGAGACAATAAGAAAACAATAATAAGGAGAAAGATTATACTTTATTGTCTTATAAAAAAAAATCTACTCATCTTTAAGGCCATTTTAAAAGCCATGTTTCAAATTTTTTGCTGATGATGAAGCCACCTTCAGCGGGAGGATTTTTATCTTCAAATATGACTGACGGGCCAAGCTGATGCTGTGTCATTGACATCAATATTCTACTGTGGGAGATCTATAATATTGTACTTTGTGCAGGTGAAATCAGGTATTTGCATAAACTGCATTAAAAGACACATAATGTTTTTTTGTTTTTTTTTCTTTGCTGTCTATCATTAAATCAGAATGAACAATAAATTGCTGTTTAGGTAATTTAGGATTAACAGCATTTGTGTTATATGCACTAAAATTGCACTGTTTATCCATAAAGACCATTGATACATTTTGGAGGGCAAAAGAGGAAGCCTGCAAGGCTGAGCACACAATCCTAACAGACCGGGGGTTGCTGCATTTTGTTATTAGGTTTGTCTGTGTTATATTACAGAACAATTATGTTTACTTTTATTATGCCAACAAGAAAAACTGCCAACCTTAACAATCTATGTAAAGTACTTTTCATTATGCTGTTATCTGTTTTACACCCACTTACATTTAATTTTTGTATCTTGTTACCCATGGTGCCCTATAGGCACTATTTAGGCATATAGGCTTTTTTTTTTTTTTTTTAAATAAGGTCTTCTAAAAAGCAGTTAGTAAAAGAGAATGTATATAACCAGACAATGCTGTCATTAACGCTACAACATTGATTAGATGGTAACCTTTTCACAAACATTTTGTCATTAATTGTCTGGAATTTATTGTTGTGTTTCTGTGCATGCATACATGATGAGGATGCTTCACCCTGAGCTAATGTGTGAAGAGGTGGTTTTCCCCATGATGAACTGCTTCAAAAGTGATCCCATTATTTCCAGGCCTGTGGCTGGCATTGGCTGTAAAAGACATAAAGTCTTGGTGCTTAATCCTGTTAGTGCTGCAAACCTGACACTGCTTATTGGCTCTGTGGTTGTGCGTAAACATTCAGGAACTAACTCCTTGCCCTCTGAATATACTGTACAGAATTAAATTATTGCACTGATATGGGCTCTCTGCTGTAAGTAGAAGAAAACAGGATTTAATTATTAAGCTCTTTGCACCTTTTTGGATTGGTGCATTCTTTATACAATTAAAAGAACACAGCAATAAAGGAACAATTTATTTAGTTTTAGAAAGAAGTGGTTTGAAAGTCTTCATTTTTCGAAGATGTGGGTAATGTTTTAGCATATCTATTTCCTGTTCTCCTTGGCAGAGGGCAGGTTTTAGTGACAAATGGTGTAAAGTTATACTATAGGTAAAAAAGGATTTGTTCATCAGCCTGAGAGACCAGGAGTGGTTGTGGTTTTTGGCAGATCTTTGTCAGAAGTGAGATCAGGGGACAGTGCCCAGAGGAGGGACATCATGGTACAAGACTGAAAACAGGACAGTTATATTCATAAAAAAAATGCACATTACAACTCCTGAAAATGATCATTTTATTGAAAGCTCAAAGCTGTGAAAGATCTTGAAGCGACATTACAGCAGCCAAACAGCGCAAATCAATGACAAATATTCGAACCAGAATAAGGAAAAAATATTTGACACAGACAGCTAAGAAATGCTTAAATAAAAGTTTTATTTAAGTGGTAATAGAAATATTTGAAATGATAAGTGAATGGTCTGACAAAGCTGAAATGGGCTGTCATGGTTTAGTATTGTGCTGGAGAAGGCATACTATTGCTTCACATGAAATGATAAATATGACATTCAAGAGCAGTGGACACTCAAAGAGAAAAACACTTGCCTGAAAAATCTCTTGCGTTAATTATGTTTCTATTCATGAGCATTTATTAGGCAATTTGCACTCAATTTTACATCAGTCATAAGTCAATAGTAATACCTTTTATACTGTATAATAAAAAATGTGACATATTGTAACATTATTTAAGAAAATGAAATTAGGATGTCTGGATGTTGGTGGGCTTGCTATATCCTGTTTGTTAATCCTGTACATTCTATAAAATTAGGCTATTTACTAGAAAACCTTTGGACTTACATATGAATGAATAAAAAAACTTATTCACATTTGAGCAGTCAAGCAGTCACTGAACCGCTCTGTTTATAGATAGCTGTGTGATATTAAAGCAAAATGAATACTATCTAGACGGTATTCATTTTGCTTAAACATCACAGACATGCAGTTGTAACAACATATCATTACATACTGTACATACAAAATAGCACATATAATGTGAACTCCAGCAACAGCACAATGCCAAGAATTTATTAGTATGTAGAAAAAAGTCCCACAAAATGAACATAGCCAAGTTGACATTTCATATACATCTAACTTCAACTGCATCATGTCACTGCAACAAAAGTTGTTTAATGGTACAAAAAAAAAAAGAAAGTATACAATATTGACCCAGCAATAACAGTGCAGGACTAAAGCTATAGCATCCTAACCCGTTGTTGTGGCTTATGAAAATTCACTCACCATGATCTGGTGAACACTTGAGATAACTCGTATGGCAAGGGACATAGCTCTTATGTCATAAAACACTACATTTTCCAATTGTAAAACCAATAAACAAACAATATATGTAAGAGGAACACAGTAACTGATTCGAACACATCACAACTATACCGATTACTCTCAGTCAACAACTGAGCCTAAACCACAACTCGCCTCCATACAACTTAAGAGAAAAGGTTCAACTGTGTGATTTTTTTAATAAAGGTAAATGAGAAGGTTTGTCAACTATGAAAGACCAAAAATATATTTTTTTAGAATGGCTGTATACCGTATCTATCACAGGAGTTGGCATTTCATAAAGCATGCTTAGTTTCTTCTTATTTGAATCCTGAACAAATGTGGCTCTAGAAACCCCAACATAAGTGGCACAATAAGAAACACTGTGACAATAGTCACATAATATCTGTTATATCACAAATTCAAATATAGCCATTCTTTTGTTTTCATTGCTCCTATTTCAGCCACAGAACCAGAACACATTTATGCCACACCCCTCTAGGATTAAGGTTATTTCTATTCTTTTGAATAAGGATAAATACTGAAAAGATGGGTGAGTACATACATTGCTTTAAAAGACTGATTGTGATTATAATTTTTGCCGGTGACGTGAAAGACATGATCATTATTGTGTCATTGGGATAAATTGGTTGACTGTGAGTGACAGCTGTGCACTCAGAAACCCCACAACTAGCAAGACAAGAAGGATTATTTCCGGTATGTTAAAATAACATTCTGATTTTAAATTATTACTACTGCTATATTTTATTAAAAAAATTTGCCTAAAAATTATTTTTGCCATTGTCAAAATCAAAGTGCCTATAAATAACACCTGCTTATGTGTTTGTTTTCAACTCTGTTTTATGTGGAACGTCCATGTTTTATGTAAACTACAAAGAGCTGTAAGTAACTGATTAATAAATTGCTGCTATGCTGTCAAATTCAATCTAACAGAAAGAAATATTGATACAAATTTAATTAGGCTAAATGTTGCTGCTGCTGAGTGATAACATAAATATCATAAACAATGTGTTCACTGGTTCATGTCCTGTTCAGAGACAGTTTCCTATCGCTCCGTGGATAATAAAAGGATCCTCAACAAATCTGATTTCAGACAAAAGCAATACACAAAACCAACATCTTTTGATACATTGCCCTGTTAATCACAATCGCTTGACGGTGATAACTGTTACTTTAATTTTCTTTGTGTATTTTTTACATATTTCTTTTTAAATACAAAAGCTAAATTTTAAGCATTTTCCCAGTGGAATGGAAAACCGCACTGTGCAGTTTATGCTGGTTTAATCTCAATAAAAAAACTGAAGTTTTATTACTCGGTTTAAAAGAAGGCTTAAAAGCCTGCTTTCAAGAAGAGAAATTGCAAGAAACTGGTTGGTGAAACTGGTGTGTGGTGTAACTTTAGGCCAGAGGAGGGAAGAGAAGAAAAGTTCGCACCAAAAGGAGCAAGTGCAGGAAAGCATTCAGAGAAAGAGGGGGCAAAGTAAAAGGGGATAGTCAGATAGGTGAAGGAAGTAGACAGGACTACTAAGAAGCTCAACACATAGCAAAACGAAAAAACAGCAGCAAAAGCAAAGGAGAAGGCTTATGGGATGTAAGGGAAACTAGTAAGGATGAACTTAAGGTACTCGGGGAACCGGGATCGGGGGGGGGGCGCGCGCGACGCTCGCGCGCATCGGGCGCCCCCGGGCTCGCGCGCCCTGGGCCCGCCCCTTTCCCCTACGGCGGGGGCCGA